>JAXGGA010004205.1:0-91375 GCA_038373865.1 Uloborus plumipes | reverse complement strand
GTATTTTTGATTCTACGGTAGTATTTTTTCGGCCCAAATAAGGAGCGTAGTATTTTTCTGGCAACCCTGTTTCCAATATACTACTGACTTAATTAAAAGATTTGGCGGATTTTTTTTTTCCATTTTCATAGATTTCGCATTTCAGCAACATTGATTTTGGCAACGTTTGGAAACAGTAGTATTTTGTAATATTTTTTTTAGAGGAGGTATAGTATTTTTTGTTCCAATTCTCTGGCAACCCTGTCTTTTTCCCGGTGAAGATGCTTTGGGACCCTGCTTGGCGCGTTTTCAGAAAGTCAACTACGCAAAATAGCTAGAGTTACCACGCTTGGCGCCTATCGTTCATTTAGCGAGAAAAGGGTACCTAAAGCACAGATTAACGAAATATTGTATCAATTTCGATATTGCATCGTTTTTTTAAAGTTTTTCGTTTCGGAAAATGTATTGTTTTGTTTTTTAAGCTGGGAAAGAAAACTTTCTTCTTCTTTTAAACTTTGGTAAGATTTCTGTTGGTTTCTGTTATCAACAAAACTGTTCTTATTTTCTCTTTTGGCTTATTTTTGTCCATCTCCCTTGGGGTTGCATTCGAATGTTCTAAGGGGGTGTTTTACCCCATTTATCGGGAAAATCAGTGTTTTCAATGCAAGGTGATATGAATTGGTTAACAAAAGTGATATGAATTGGCGCGACCACTTGGCGATATATCGCCAAGCTTTTGATCGCCAAATATTTGACGCCAAATTGGCGAATTTTTTATTTTTTTTGATTTAGGTTCAATTTGGCGCTGTTGGCGATATTTTGCGAAAAATCCACTGAATGATGTTAAAAACGACGATCTTTAGGAGACTAATCATTGTAAAATATTTTTTTGCATTGTTTCGTAGCAAACTAGGGCTACAAATGTTTGAATTGTTATCTTGCTCACTCCAAGCACTATTTTAGCACTTAAGGTATCTACTAAGAAATTTACACGTAAAATTAAGTAGTGTGGGGTCCATATCAGATCTTTATATCACTTTGAAGGAATTATAGTTGAATAAAACTAAAATAGAGCATTTTTTCTGATATATCAATTATTTTACAAATGAACTTTTAATTTTATACCACGGGCAAAGCCGTGCGGGTACCGCTAGTCATTACATAAAAACGTATCGTGAAATCTGTTTTGCCATTGCTTATTTTAAAATATTAATTTAATATTAATGTAATCACTGTGCAGTGTGTGTGTAAAGATTTATTAATGCTTGTTATTGATTATGTAATTTTTTCTTGTGAAACACTTAATTTGCATTTGAACTTTTTCCGGAAAAAAAAATCATGTGCCTGTGCCATTAAACCTATACATCTCTTTTGCCCAACTTTAAAAATTTAAATGTATTTGATTAAATGTTGACTTGATTTTAACTTAATATAACAATTCCTTAATTGAATCCATCAATACTGTTCGTAAAATTCTGTGAGGTAAAATACGTTTTCCCTTCAGCCTTCATGCCGCTTTTTAATGCAAAAAAGATAGTTTTACAGAAATCTCGGCCAATGGCTGAACATAGAATTTTATTAAACTTACCTTGGATTTGACTATAGGGATGTGATGAATTATAGTTTAATGTAATGTATGATCGTCTATCATTAAGTCGAGCTTGTATATTCGATGACCGAACAGTAACTTTAAAAAGTAAATGAATGAAACATCTCTTCTCTATCTTCTCTATCTCTTCTCTACTAATAATAAAGCTGAAGGTGGGTCTGTCTGTCTGTCTGTTACGCGCGTAGCGCCAAAACCGTTCGGTCGATTTTCACGCCACTTGGCACAAAATTAGTTTGTAGCATGTAGTTTTGCACCTCGAAGCGATTTTTCGAAAATTCCATTTCGTTCTTTTTCTATTCGAATTCTTAGCAGAAATTCGATAAAATAGGGAAGAAATATTTCATACACATTTTCAAGTCTTATGTCATTCGAAAGCTTGGAATTTTCTGCACAAAATGAAGTTTTTTCGAAGTTTCTACGATTATCAGGAGAGCTGTAACAATTGTTTTTAGAATCCCGGAATTCAAGGCTTACCTTCAGTAAAGCAAGCCAAACGATTCTTAAATGGTTCAGCTCGAGAATAAAATTTGTTTGAAAAGAGAGATGAAATGAATTTTTCATGTTTTTACCATGGTTACGTGTTCATACCTATTTTTGTTTCGTTCTTTTTCCAGCGTTGCCAGACGTAGTATTTTTGATACTACGGTAATATTTTTTCGGTCCAAATAAGGAGCGTAGTATTTTTCCGGCAACCCTGCTTCCAATATACTAATGACTTAATTAAAAGATTTGACGTTTTTTTTTTTTTTTCATTTTCATAGATTTCGCATTTCAGCAACATTGATTTTGGCAACGTTTGGAAACAGTAGTATTTTGTAATATTTTTTTTAGAGGAGGTGTAGTATTTTTTTGTTTCAATTCTCTGGCAACCCTGGTTTTTTCCCGGTGAAAATGCTTTGGGACCTTACTTGGCGCGTTTTTGCGTGTCTCGCGGAGCGGAATTGAAAGCTCCGAGAGAAACTACGTAAAATAGCCAGGCTAACCACGCTTGGCGCGCCTATCGGCGCGCCTTGGGGTTGCATTCGAATGTTCCAAGGGGGTGTTTTACCCACTTTATGGAGTAAATCAGTGTTCATTTCAATGCAGACAAAAGTGATATGAATTGGCGCGACCGCTTGGCAATATTTCGCCAAGCTTTTGGTCGTCAAGTATTTGCCGCTAATTTGGCGAAATATCGCCAAGTTGGCGAAAAAATTGCTTTGTTTTTTTTATTTGGACTCAATTTGGCGCTATTGGCGATATTTTGCGAAAAATCCACTGAATGATGTTAAAATCGCCGATATTTAGGAGATTAATCATTGTAAAACATTTTTTTTTTTGCATTGTTTTGTGTCAAACTAGGGATATAAATGTTTGAACTGTTATCTTGCTCACTCCAAGCACTATTTTAGCACTTAAGGCATCTACTAAGAAATTTACACGTAAAATTAGGTAGCGTGGGGTCCATACCAGATTTTTATGTCATACTTTGAAGGAATTATAGTTGAATTACAACTAAAATAGAGCATTTTTTCTGCTATATCAATTATTTTACAAATGAACTTTTAATTTTATACCACGGGCAAAGCCGTGCGGGTACCGCTAGTTGGAAATAAAACTTTATTTCAAGAAAAAATCTTTAACCGCAGGTACATTTGAGTCATTTAATGGGTTGGAAACAAATGGAGAACAATTTTCCCTAGCCTTGCAAGTTTGGCAATGAAGATTTCTTTCAACTCCAACAAGGACTGTCTATAGCAGACCCAGATAATACAGACAAACGCCGTTCGCAGAAAATTTTCGAACTTGGCAGAAAATTTTGACATTTTATTTAAAAAGTTATTTATTTAGAAAGTTTTCTGTCTGAAATATGTCTTGATTTTGTTCATAGTAGCTTGTTACATACGAAACTGACACATTCATTAATCATGACATATTGACAATCAACCTCATGGTAGTGTACCTCTACTCCATAGAATTTGATATTTTTGTTGTTAGTAGCACTTAGGGGTGCGACATCGAAAGCAAAACATCGATGTTTCTAGACATCGATGTATCGAAATAAAGACATCGATGGTATTGATACATCGACCAAAAAACATCGATGTTTCAAAATATCGATCTTTTTTTATAAAAATTACTTACACCTTTAAATGTACAGTAATACAGTAGCTCCCCAATACATTGCGCCTCTTTATATCACTCAATTAGATTTATCTTTTGGCTCCTGAAAAACATCGTATGATATCGATGTCAATTACAGAAAACTTTTTTACTGAGACAGATACTACAACTGTTGATTAACTGTTGAAACTTTCATTTATCACATGTTTTTATGAAATTTTTTTTGTTGAAATGTAAAACACCGTTATTGAAAAAAATTTCTACAGCAAAACAAAAACAACGATGTGTAAAAATCGTTGACCATAAATCATCGGTAGTAATTTTCAAAAAAAAAAAACTATTTCAATACGATAAATATTGCAACTGTTAAAATTGAATCTTTTTCATTGCATATTTTTATTGCTTTTTGCTGAAGTGTAAAACAGACATCAAAAGAAAAAAAAAAAAACATCGAACGCGAAACGATCATTGAAAGACATCGACCTTAAAAGTAAAACATCGATGGTAAATATCAAAAACGTCTTCTAACGAGAGTGATAGTGTCCCGGCTGATTAACGATATATCTTCGGGCGGCATTTCTTGATGATTTTTTTTTTGGTGAAATATAAAACATTCACATAAAGAATAATAATGAAATGAATAAAATAAAAAGAAAAAATAGCGAAAGCAGATTAGAATTGTTTTGGAAACATCGAGAGCAAAACATCGATAATAATCACAGAAAATGTTTTCTAATGAGATTAATACTGACACTTCTGATTAAGGATGAAAACTTCTTAATACGTCTGCATATCGCATATTTTTATCAAGCTCCTTTTACTGGACTATAAAACATCGACATCGAAAACAACATCGAACCCAAAACATCGATGTTAGGAAAATATCGACCCTCAAACATCGATGGTAAAAACATCGATGTTTTAGCAAAAACAAAAACATCGATGTTTTAGCAAAAACATCGATGTTTCCAAAACATCGACATCGATGTCGCAGCCCTAGTAGCACTGGGGATAGGATTCAGAAGCCCCCCTTTCGTTTGAAGAAAATTTTAAAGATATAATTTGGGTTCGCAGACAGTTTTAAATTTTATCTAGGTCTGTTCCACAGTAAAATACTATTCCCGGAAACAGGGAATGTATAATGAAACTGAATGGAATTTTTCCAAAACATGCTAAAAAATAATTATAATTACATCATAATTTATTCATTTTTGTTAACAAATGATTCTTACCTATTATAGCGCTGTAACATTTTGTTAGAATATTTGTTAATTATTTTTGAGAATGAATTATGCCTCATCTCTATATCATTAATTTTAATGCATGAATTTTATATAATCAGATGTTTTATGGCTTAAATGTGCAACTTGGTGCTCATTTCGTTAGAATGGAATTTTGTTAAATACCCTCATGTAGGCATAAATTTACAACTTAAACATTTATTAACTCAGTACAAGGAGAACTTTTTCTATCAATGAGCTGCTATGTGCAATTTTACACATTATTCTTTCATAAATAATTTCATATTCACACGAAAGAAATACTTTCATTCTCTAAATGTACTTTCCTAAAAGAATAAATACATTTAGCTGAATGTTCGGTGTTCATTATTCGACCTACGGAATATTCGGTAGAAGTTCAAATAGTGACCTACCATTCGTTACATCTAGATTAATTTGATGCAACGATTCTGATGAGACTTGATTAATGAGCTATCGTGACGAGTGTATTCTCCCATGTATTTTTTTTTTTCTTTTTTTTTAATGATTTACTTCAATTGCAGAAAAAGGTTCTTTAGATGATTACCAAAATTACCAAAATGCCAACTTTTACCAATAAGTTTGCCTACGTTCTCGGAGTTTAGAAAACCATCGATTTAACTCAACTTCTTAGTTTTATGAAGTAAAATTTTATGATCTTTGTAACTCTTTACTACAGTTGACGCTCGTTATAACGAACTCTCGTTATAAAGACTGTCCCAATTTAACGACCGGCGTTAAAACCCAACTTTATCCCAATATACTCTATTTTCTACCTCTTTTCGCAACCATTCGTTGCAAAGACCTTTTTCTGTGGGACTGAGATGGTCGTTATATCGAGCGTCGACTGTACTAATAAAAAATGACTAAGGTGAGCGGCTCACACATTTCGGACCCATCGCAATGTATTTTTGTGAACCCCTTTGTCTAGCGTAAAAAAAAAAATATCGTGTTCAGTTTTTGATCCCTTTCAGTAACCTTAATGCTCTGGGGGTCTTTTGCTGTTCCAACATGTTAAATCCGCCACAGCTCGTCTGTAGAGTAGAACGGTGAAGATTTGAAAAAGCCTTAAAATATCCTTCATTTGTTGAGTTCAATCACCGTTTTATCGTCACTTAAAAAATAATTTTGAAACAAACTTGTTGGTCCTATATAGCTTTCTAAAGGAATATTTTACACATTTCAACGTGTAATATTTCTATGATTAGTTGGTATGAATAGTTGTTAATTTCCTCCAGCTTTTCTCGACGATGTCGACAAATTCTGAGACCGGATCAGTGCCGGATCTAGGGAGGAGGTGCAGGACGGGGCATTTGCCCTGGACGGCAACTTCTGAGAGGCGGGGGGGGGGGTTACAATTCACCCTATTTCTGTGTTTATTCATTGAAACTCGACATAAAAGCTTGAAAAATATGGCATTGATTAGCAGTTTCAAAATTTGCAATGCTCGGAAAAATTGTGGTTCCAGCACTGAACTTAGTGTTAATGATGAAATGTATTCGCTGGGGTCTTCAAAATCATGCATGTGATTCTTCAGCCAATTAGTGGAAGTCAGCCAATTTGATTGGCAAAACATAGTTCTGTCCTTCTACCAATCTGCCTTAAAATTTCGCATCAGCTCTAAAATTTTCATTCCATTTTAAATTTCCACGATCTCTAGACATAGATAATGGGAGGCCGACGGCGATCTACGCAACTTTTTTTTTTTAAGGGAGCATTCTTCGCTTGCTTAATTTTGGTTAGAAATTTCAATTTGAATGGATAAAAAATTAAATAAAATAAAAGAGAGTTGGAGAATCCAAAGTGATAAAAGTTAAAACAATAAAATTTTTTACTAAATACATTTTGCCCGTCGAACCAACTAGTCACAGCATGTCAAATATTTTCAGCCAATTTCTTTTGAAAGTAATCACATGTATGCAAAATGTGTTCTGTTCAAAATATCGGGGTGACCATGACCACATTAAGGAGTGTTTCGATGGAGTTTCCATCGTAAATCGCTCTGATGATGCCGCCCCTGCCCCACTTACACACAATAGCGAATTAAGGTTCAAAGTGCAATGGCAATGAAAACCTAGCCTAAAATCTGCCTCTCTTTGTTTTTCTTTTCAAACCTGTTGCTTCTTGTTTGAAAGTATCGTCGTAACAAGAAGATGCTTACGCCAGTAATTCTCGAAATGTGCAGAGCTGCAGATTTGTTTTGCACCTGGTAGAGTATTGGAGATCAGCATTATTATAATTGAATCTTGTTAGGTTTATTCGTCTATAATCTACGTAGGACATTCGTATAGCTATCTTAATATATAGCTACTCTATTTGTCAATTTCTCTCTCTCTCTCTGACTTTTTTTTCCGTTCTATATAAAAGAAACCTGTAAAAATACGGTGGTTGAAGATTTGAGGCGCCAGTTGCACCTTGGCGGTGGTCGGAGGTGCAATAGAAAGTTTCTTAGCTAAGTTTCAGCTGTAATCTCTTCAATAATCGTGGTACACTAATGTTTCCTCTGGTTACGTCGGTTTTATATCCCAAAGTAATGCTAGTCAAGGAAAAATTAGTATCAGATGGGGATCCCCAGGGGCGCCCCGAACTAAAATTTTGGGAGGGGGAAAATTACAGTATAACTTCGATTTAACGATACCCGATTTAACGATTTCCTCAATTTAACGATACATTTCACTGGTCCCGATTCATATGCCTTGAATTTAATGTTAAAACTTCATCAATTTAACGATAGCTTTCCTCGATTTAACGATGATAATGGGCATGGACACATTATCTCTCATCAAAAATACAGTAGTATCTATTTAAAAAAAAAATCTATAACTAATTTACTAGCAAAAACACTAAAAACTATTTTATTAGTATGTCCCAATAGTAAAAAGATTCATCCCTCAGTAACTTCCAAACTTCTAGTATTCCAAACAAAATTCTTTGCGCCTTGAGAGAAGAGTGACCAATCGAAAAAAATGAAGTCGAAAAAGTTAAACCGTTTTTCTCAATCCGAGAAAACAACACAAACATCAATGAAATACTTTTTAAAATAATATAAGTGCATGGTTTTCTTAAAGAAGCAAAAGAACTTGTGTAAGCATTCACTTAATTATCAATATTTTAAGCCGTTTAACTTATATTTTTGCTTTCCCGATTTAACGATATCCTCGATTTAACGATAATTTTTTACAGTCCCTAGGCAATCGTTAAATCGAGGTTATACTGTATCAATTTGGCGAACGAAGTTTCAATTTTACCGAATGATAAAATACAAGCATGCACACATGTCGTACATGCATAACATTTAGTGAGAAAAAAACATGAGGCATCTTAAAAAAAACAATTGTAAAAACTAAAAAGAACGAATAATCTCAATGTTGCAATATTGTCTTCAAAATGCCGAATCGTTAGCAAAATGTGCAAAATACGGAAATTATTGGGAGGTCACAGTGACCTCCCATCGGGGCGCTCCTGTGGATCCCGATGCTGGTTAGATTTTTATACTAAGCATTGCATGGGAGGTAGCTGATTTAAACCTTTTGCATTTCCTGTGTGGTTTGTACCCCGAAGAAAGTGAGGCATAGGATTTGAACAGAAATTGTCACAGAAATATCTCGATAACAGGAATCTATGCTAGAGAGAGAGAGGGTTTGTTTTAAGTGCCAATCGTGCAATATGCCTCCCCCCCCCCCTCCACTTGTTTTTTTATAATTAAGACTGCTTTTATAAAAAATGAAAACGAAAGTTTTAGATCGGTAACGAATTATACTAGTTTAAAAATACATTTGCCCTGAAATGAATAATAAAATTAAATGGAACTGACTTCAAAAACAGATTTAAAGATAAGAATCTAACTACCATTTATCTTGTATGCTTGTGTCAATTTCGCTTAAAAGTTTTTTTTTTATTCAATTTTTTTAAAACTTTTATATTTTAAAATGTAATTTTTGAAGTCGTCACCCAAAAATGATAATAGAATCACATGTAACAACTATAATTTAAATTAGGGGTGCATAACCTGCGGTCCGCCGCGTAGCGATGTGCGGCCCGCGAGTGCATTTAATTTTTTCTGTTCAAAAAATACAATAAATTTTTTTGAAAAAAAAAATCAGGTTTTTCTTTTAACTCAGAGAGGAAGATGAAGTAAAAGGTTTTCCTGGTGGGATTTTTAACCACACAAACCGATTAAAACGCTCCAAAATTAATTCGTTTGAAGAAAGATTTAAAGACTTTGTTGGAAAAAAGAGTGGACCTGAAAATTTCAATTACTAACCAGTGGACAGCAGACATTTATAGTATTGATTCAGCCAATCTAATAATTGTTGTAGTAACAACCAAGACAACCAATAAAAAAAATAATAATAAATAAAAAAACGCATCATTTTAAAAACTGTTACATGTATTTTTTTAATATTTCTTTGCTCAAGGTCTAAGTTTCCAACTTGAATGGTAAAAATTCTCCTAATTTGACTTTATATGATAAATGCTTTGCGTTTTGGGCATATTTTCATGTGTTTTTTTCGATTCCGCGTGCAAAGCGTAATTTGAGAGTTTACATGTAATTTTTCAGCAATCTTTTAGCATCGGCTTTCAGGTTACGATATTTCTTATTTTTGGAGTGGTGCACTTTGAACATCATACTGAACAGAATGCAAGCGTATTTTTCAAAACCAATACGATAATTTTTTGTTTAACTATCATTTTTTAATTTTTGCACTCGCCCCGTGGCGAATGGATATTTTTCGATCTAAAAGACGAAAAAAAAAAAAAAAAAATAGGTTGGAGCTCTTGTTAATGAAGCTCTTGAAAGAGATGGAGTTAGTTGCCTTACTGACCTCTGATATATGCAAATCAAGTTTCTAATAGTTGAGAGAAAGTACTGGTGCATGCTGATGCCCAGGCCCATCATTTTTCAAAATTTTCCAGGGGGCAAAGGATATGTACTTAATGCAAATTACATGACAAAATACATTCAAAATTAAAAAACAAAAACAAAAAACATGACAATTTCTCAAAGCATGCGAGAGGGGGGGGGTGGCAATTGCCCTTCACGAGCCCTCCAAATAATGGGCTTGCAAGTGGCCCTCCATTGGAGCTCCTGTTATGAATGTGGCCCTTCACTGAAAAAGGTTGTGCACCCCTAATTTAAATGGACTCGAAGGTTTGAACAATTTCTTATGTTAAATACTGCTACATTGGCTGACAACATATTAAATCTAATGATAGTTATATTTCGCTCATAATTTTATTCAGACTTCAAACACAATGTTCAAAAGCAGTATCGGTGTTTTGGATTGAATTATTACTGGTTAGCGCATTTTAGAATTGAAGGGGCAAGTGGATAAAGGTGATGTGTGACAATTTTGGAAAAACATACTTTTTACCATGCATGAAGGTGAAAAGGCAATATTTTTTTTTTTTTTTTTTTGAAAGCTTTTTCTAAATACTTAAAAAATTGTCACATATCACCTTATTCACTTGCCCCTTCAATTGTGTTTGTGAGTTAACACAATTGAACACACACTAATTTGAATTTGTGTAAATCGGCGAAATTCAAAAGTTACATATCACCTTAATCCACTTGCCCCTTACTAGAAAAATATTTTGATTCTTATAAAAATTGTACTTTAAAGTCACACATTCTTCAAAAAATATTGTTATGATTATTATTTCGTGTTATTCTTTGTCTTAAAGCTGTTCGTGAGCTATTAAAATGTTGTGAAGCGTTAACTCTTCATGTCTTAATTTCGCTTTGTAACTTCTTAATGTCTGAATATTTCTCGCCAGTTTGAAACTGGATAAATTAGTTTACCGGATCTAATTTCATAAAATATGGCGGATAGCTAGCTATACGTGTCATTAATTTTAATTTTTCCTCGAAGGGAACTTAGTATCGTCTTTCTTTCGTTTTCCCTCTGAAGGTTCTTCTGATAGTTTAAGGTAGGTGTATGGTTGCCATGGTGATACCCCGTTCGAATCTTTCCCTTGAAATCCGTAACTCTCCCGGAGAGATGCCATCATGGACTCGAGCGTAGCGTAGCAGACGATAGGGATGGAGTAGAATTTCCGTATTTTTTTTCCCCTTTCTTTGTTTTTAAACTACTGAGCGTTGTTTTTCAAGCGACGAGTTCCCTAGAATCTTTTTTAACCCATAACGCCTAGCGTCCCTTTTTAGAGACCGTCCAAAAAGTGTGTCTGAATTTACCAAAAATGAACATTCTAATCAAATAATACTGTTCAATGAAAACTTTGGTATTGTTTCAATTCATTATTAACAGATTGCTCCACATAACCATTGTAAAATGTGTTCTGTAGCCGTTTTATTACGATCTTTATCAAGTATTACATTGTTCACAATCTCAAGAACAAAAAGCTAAGTATTTAAAATTATCCCCAGCTTCCCAGTTCTTGTTAATTGCTGCTTTTATTTCTTCTTATAAAAGGTCTTTTTGAATATTGTATCGTAGGCAGAAAAAAATTTTTTGTAAAAAAGTATGTGCCCTCTGATGCCTAGCGTCCCTTTCTAAAGACGATTCTTCTTTTTTAATAAAAAAATATTTTTTACATGGTATTTTTATAATTATTTTTCCTGTTCATTAAACAATATTTGTAACCAGTATAGAAAATATCTTTGGGGGAAAAATGTCAGGCATTAATGCGTTAAGCAGTACGTGAACAACATTTTCTCTGAAATTCACGCACCGGATAAGTTGAATAATGCTAAGCATGGGCGTAGCTAGGGGGGTGCAGGGGGGTGCAGCTGCACCCTCCTAGATCAGAGCCAATGAGAGGTCACTGTGACCTCCCATTTTATTTATTTTTTTGACAAACGATTTTGTCCCCTTTCATGCTTTTCATTGTAACATGCTGATGCAGACAAATAGGTTCGTATTTTATTACTCGGTGAAATTTGGAATTTCATTCGGTCACTGAGAGTACCCCACCCCCCTCGCCTCCTCTCCCACCAATAAATTTTAAGTCCTTGGCGCCACTTATCAGAGAATGCGCTCCATTCTTTACCTAACACGGATCCTTCTTCCAAACTCACATTTTTATCTAATTTTCTGTATTACGTTTTGCATTGTGGTAAAATCATTTTATAAAAAACTACTGTTTTGTTCTTTTAGAAATATTTTATACCATCCATTGGTTTAAGGTGTGCATGACTGAATAAAGTATAGTTTTTTTGAGTTCATAATTTCTTCCTTTTTTTGTGCAAATAGAATTTTAAGCACTTTTTTCTCTTTCTTTCTTACTTTTTTCTTTCTGTTTTTATTGAAAAATTTGACTTTTATGCTAATTTTTGGGAACTTTATACAAACTGCGTTATTATATCTAGTATTGATTACTTTTCAGAAAATGATAGTAAGCTTGGGTGTTTTTGAGGGGAAAATTTTTAATTTATAGAATGAAACTCAGAACTTTACTGAATGATTAAAAAATAAATAAATAAAATACAAGAATGCATACTTATCTATGTCTACCAAAAGAGACGTGAGGCATCACGAAAATAAATTAATTAATTAATTTAAAAAAATAAATAAATAAATAAAATAAAGAAGTTCAGCCTTGCAATACTGTTTCGCTGTTTTCAAATTTCATCAGCTACTTTGTATCGGATAATAACTTTTTGAGAGGTCACAGTGACCTTCTATTGGGGGTGCCCCTGCTTGCACCCCCCTAACGTGGGTCCTGGCTACGCCCTTGATGCTAAGTAAATAAATTATTGTGTTGTATCAAATGTTGATTTTGAACCTTAACTTTTCCTTTTTTAAAATTTCTATTAAAAAAGTATACCAGCTAGTTCTCAAGTAATAATAAAAAAGAAAAAAAATGTTTGCTGCAACATTTTCGTAAAATCAAATTTCCTTCATTTTTTTCCATTACAAAATTTAAATTACTTTTAAATAAACATAAAATGTTTAAATTTCTTGCCTGGTAATTTAGTTCGTCAATAAACAAGAGATAGCATAAAATATAATAGATTTTTTTTTATAGCAAAAACAGTTCTTGAGGCATGAAAGTTTTTTAATTAAAGGACTTGGAGAATGAAGGGGCTAAGTTATATTTTAAAAAATGAACGCTTTCTACAATGGTAAGCTATGGATACAGATAAGAAAATAAAATTTGGTACATCAAACAGTAGCAGGGGTGCCCACAGGGGGGATTATGGCGCAAGTTGCGCCATCAAAATTTTTGGGGGGGATTTTTTAAACTAATTTATTTATTTATTTAAATTATTTATTAATTTATTTTTTTAATTTAAATGATTCACTGATTTTTTTAATGAAAATTATTCATTAATTTATTTTTTAAAATTTAAATTATTTCTTTTATTACTTTGTTATTATTTATTATTTATTTTGTGTGTGTGTGTTTGGAATTTCTGGAAGTGAAAAAAGCGATTCTACTTTTAAAAAAATAATAATAATTATAATTTAAATAAATAAATAAATAATATTAAAAAAAAAACATTTAAATGAATTTAAAAAAAAGATGGGCAGAAATAAAAAATAAAAAGCACAAGAGGGTTCTGAAAAATTTTAGGGGGGAATTTGCGCTATTGAGCTTGGGGGAAATGGGCACCCCTGAACAGTAGATGTTTCAATAGACCAATTTCATACGCACATTAATGACAAAACCAGAAAACAAGAACTACAACAACTAAAACAATAAACCTTGAGCTTAAATTACTCGCAATTTATGTTTTGTCACATAACCCCTTCATCTTCAATTGTGGTGATTTCTGGGGAAAATGCTGTCAACTGGAGACAAAATTATCATGTATTTCATTGCAGTATTTTTTTTTTCTCTCGGATAAAGTGATTTGTAGGTAATTAAAAAAAATATTGAGTCTGTTAAAATAAAATAAATCATATGTTGCAGAAATACAACGCGGGAAGTTAAGGGTTAAAAATTAAGTGAAATGTGAAATTTGTTTCTTTTTATGTTTTGTAATCATATGACTCACAAGCTAAAAATAAAAGATCACACGCATAACAATAAAAACTGTTTCAGACAAATTAAAGGTATAAAAGTTCAAGGAGACTTCACAATTTTTCTAGCGCCTCAATATTGTTTAGAAAAGTCAGCACTTTTCAAATTTGGGCAAGTCCTATAGGCAAAAAAGTAGATGCCTTGTATTCAGTTTAGTTGCTTTGCAGATCTGGCATTCAACAGTTGTGGCTTTGCCAAAGCATCAGCTATATCGGTATCCTTTACAGACAAGAGAATCCATTGAAATTGAATTTCTTTGTTGCAGTTTATGAAAGATTTAATTGCTTACTTGTACTATAAATGTTAAGATATTTAGCAATTTTGCTCAATGATCCTTTGTGACTCCTGTATTGTAAAGCTAATAGTTGTTAAACAAAATACAAATAGCAACTAAACTTGTTGTAAAACAAAAATCTTGACATATCTTTACAAGAATCGTTTACATGTCTATTTATTATACGTCTTTTACATTCTTGCGTTGTTTTCATAAAGTCAAGATTCATTCTTATTCCGTTTAATGCAAAAGTGCATCGTTTATACGTCGCAAAATATCAGTTATACGACTTTTTCCCCTTTTCTGCTTGATTGTCTTTCCCTGTTTTTAAAGGGTTATGAATTCTCTCAGCTAGAGGGGAAAAGAAACCACATTCTTTTGAAAAGGCAAAAGACTTTATTGATAAATTTAAAGGCCTAGAAGTCTAGAAATAATTATCTGTGAAGGATTATTTTAGATACCTTCTTTGGCTTTTGTAACATTGACATGTTAAATTCACCATCAGGTTAGCTTGTGATAATTTTTGCAAAATTGAAACCAAAAAAAGCCTTTCCCAAAAAAAAAAAAAAGGTTTTAGCCAATTAAAAGTACATGTAAATACTGTAACACAAATTTTCCCTCATTCGAAGTTTCTTCTTACTTAAGCAACTTTTAAGTATTAACGTGCAAGAATGAAGTGCTTAAATTCACCATGCTTCTGTCATTTATTATTTTCTCTGGTTTAGGTTCATAATCAGTAAACTATTCATAGTATTGAGAATGAACTCGCTAACTAAAACGCTCTAAAAACCAGCCGAGGGTGTGTACCTTGGAATACCCGCCACATTAGAGGGCCATTCCGGTGTCTCTCTGTTGAACATTTCAGAAATTTCGCAAGGCTACCACCACCTAATTTTGAACAAATTAACATTTGTTATTCGGAGGTATGAAATTTAATAAACAAAAGTTTTAAAAACATCATTTTTTTCCGACACCAGTTAACACTAATAAGTTGTGAACTTTGTCATTTAATATATCTGTAGAACTTTCCGGCTGAGTAAGTTATAGTTTGTTTTACTATTTAATTTTATATAATCACACCTCCTTGCAACTCTTCTACGCCCCCTATGTTGAGAACCCCTGATCTAAAACAAACTTTCTTGACTTATTCATTAGACTATTTCAACTGGTTAACTTGTTTGCTGATTGATTTTTGCATTAGTTCTTCGCCCTCAGTTGTGTCTTTTAGGGCTGATATTACTTTTAAATATTTGCTAGCCCTAGAGTTTGAATCTAGCAATATGTCTTGTATTTTGACTTCTTTAATTCGTCAAAGAGGCACTGTTGCAAACCTTGAAAATTACAAACTCGTTATTTTGATTCCTGAAAAGCTTTCATACGTTTTGGAATGTTTTCTCTACATTTAAATACTGATTCAGTTAATTTTTATTCTCATAAAGTCATTAAGAATGATTTACTTTGTTATATTTTATCCATTGATTGTTCACTCCTTTTAAAATAGATTAATTAAAACAGTTAAGATGTGCTTGAACAGAGTTTTATATCTACCCATAAAATGTATTAAGTTTAACTCTAAAAAGCTTGTGCTGAATAGCGACTGGTAAGCTTTGTGAGGAACAATTATCGCTTTTAGAAGCAAAAGAAAACGCAGGCAACCTTTCATTAACCCAAGTAGCACACTTCGTTTTTTAAACGTTGTAAAATGGTTATTAACGTTGTGGCAACCGCTTAAAAACGTTTATAAAACGTTTAAAGGTTATTTGTGCTACCTGGGAAATAGAGAGTATGTGAATTAAATACAGTTAAATAGCTGCATTGGCCAGTAGAGCCATTTCTGTGGGTCACCTCCAACTTCGGTTTGGTCTTGGCATGTCATCTGAAGTTTTACTGGTTCTGCTTTTAAGCTTAATTTGAGTAATATATTTCGTATTCCAACACAACCTTCTTTTTGTAAATAAATTTGAGCTAGACCAGAATAAAAGTATTTAGCTTTTAGCAGTTTAGTGTTTAGAAATGGCTAAAGCTTGAGACTAAAAAAATTTGGCGTGGCCAGTACACACAAAAATGTTAGTAGCCACTTTTCGTTGTTGGTGGCCACTTTGAACCATTTTCCAAACTGTAATCCTTCTCCACGTCATTCCGCATATAGTAATATTGCATTACGTACTGCCATAGATATTATCTAAATTACGAAATCTGAAAGGAAGAGGCTTAGAAAAACAACTGAAACTCTTTCTGAAAAATGAAAGTATTCATTTTAAAATCCATATAATACGTTATGCAAATACACCAAAAACCTATTGCACATGTTTATTTGAAGTTTAATAAGCATTTCACCTATCTTGTTGCTCAATCATAAATTTGGTCGCCTTTGACTATTTTTCCAACGAAGTTTCGTTGCCTTGTCTAGATTGAAATTATGAATTGTGAAATTATATATGGCGACCGCAAGTCTCGCCCTTTAGAAATGACTGTCAACAACAGTTTCAGCTAGGTCCCCCCCCCCCGAGCACAGGTTTTTATTGCCATTTCTAGCATGGCTGCGTTAGTGTAGCAAAATTGAAAACACATCTGCTGGAAACGTTGTGGTTAAGGCACACATTGCTCCATACTTTCAATTCCCCCATTCTAAAGTTTGCAAGGACCTACTTCTGCATGAGTTTTATTGTGAAAGAGAAGGACAAAATACGCGTGGTAGTGTGCATCAAGGATGGATACAAGGGAGGGTCTCGCCATTGTTAAATTTTCAATATTGAAGTTCAAGAAAAGCATTTTAAACCATCATTGATGCTAACAGGGAAGAGGTTTAAGGTTCTCCTCTGGATACTTTTTGCAATTGAAGTTCAAAACAGATGAGGTCAACACTTGCAAATTAAGATTTGTAGAAAAGGATACGTAATAAAATCAATCGTTCCTCCTTTGAAACATCTATCGATCCGCCCTCGTTGTGGAGTCTGTTCAAAATCTTCTTTATATATTATTAAAAATAATAATAATAATAGTGTAGACAAAGGAGCACAAAACTGCTTCAAGGTCAAAATGTCCGTGAGGGCTTTCGCGCCATGCTTTGTCTGGGATTAAAAGGCAAAGAGAATATCAACAGAACGCGGAGCACGTGGTTCGAGTAATTGGGCGGGGCCTCTGTGCGAGAGGAGCAACAAATTGAAAAGTCATCGGCGGTGTGTGTAGCAGTCTGGTGCTGATGGTGTGACCGTGGAAGAGAACAATCACCTCACGGTGGAGTAAAATGAAGCGAATCTACGGCGAAGAAGGAGTAAAGGAGGAGGAGGAAAAAACCCAAGAAAAAACTCGCACTGACAAAGAGAGAGAGGCTCGCTTTCGGAGTCGGGAGCTATTTCAGATTATTCTCTCTGCGTTTTATTATTTTTTTTTTTTACTTTATTTCTCTCTCTCTCTCATTCCCTCCACATGGAGCTCGGTGCGACAGGCGCGGCAAGGAGGAGACGAAGGAGGGAAGAGCATTAGGATACAACTGGCGGCGCGCTTTTGCCAATACTTTGGGATATCTTGGGGAGGCGCGGAGAGACAGAAGGAGCGAGAGAGGCGGCCTAGGCGAGGTAAAAGACTGATAGCCTGGCAAGAGAAGGACTTGGGGGGAGAGTCGTCGCTCTCCGCATCTCTCACGTGCTCTTTCGGTCACGTGTCTGTCAAGGGCATTGGGTCCTCTCTTCCTCTCTACCTATTACGGGATCGCTCCATCTTCTGTTGTTCCCACGCCACAGCTGTGTTTACCAACAGTTTCGCGCCCCCTCCCCCTCCCTCCTGGATGACCCCTGGAAAGAAGCTACTTGTTGCATCATTTGTTTTCTCTCTCTCTCTCTCTCTGCTCCTCGATCCTTGTAGAAGGGGTTGCGTAATGTGGTTTTGCCTCTCTGGAGGCTTCAGCAGGCGCGCCTGTTGCCACTCGTGAATGGAATTGTTGAGGAATGATTCGGAAATATGTGAATGGGAGGCGTTTTCTAGGTCTGGGTCAGAAGGGAGAGACGTCTTTTATCGGCGCATTGTTAAATGCCACAAATGAACTGTTCGTTAATTTGGAGGGAAATGATCAGGGATTTTTTTATCACTCCCACGCAGCATTCAACTGGTGGGTGGGTAGGTGTATGGTTTTTAAAGAATGAGTGAGAGTTTTTCTGTGTAGATAGTTATCAAAGTTCACGTTTGTAACCGAATTGGTTTTTTTTATTAATTATTTATTCATTTTATGAAACAATTACAACTTATATTGTTTCAAAAATGTCCTGCTGGATATTCAGAATCTCGAGGAGGATCATGGTGCCAATTATGTTATTGCAATATTTGCTACATTACAGGTTCTTTATCTTCCTTAAGGAGCTCCGATGCATTTAATGGAGATCATCGTCATTTAAGACTCCCCCTCCCCTAGGGCTATTTTTGGATATTTTTCTGTGAAATCGAATTTTAGTTTTTGTGCAAATATGATGAGTAAAATTTTCTATGTTGTTGCGGGCACTGCAGTTGTTTCAAATTTAAAATCATGTTAAAATCTCCCGTTTTTGTAATTGCTTACATCATTTGACACCCCTCCCCACGCACTTTTTTTTTTTTTTTCACATTACCGAAAATCTTGACGACCTCTATTTTTGCTCTCATGCGACTTTGTTAAGGAACCTTCATAATATCACGATTCCAAAAACGATTCCTCCACAAAATTTGATCTGAATACATTAACTGAAAAAAAAACCTCCTTTAATTAATGTACCATTTTTATAGTAAAATTCAGATTTTACTCTGTGCATCTCTGAATTTCAAAATTCATTCGTTGGTTCTTTCATGAAAGGAATAGCGGTAATTTCGAAATTTATTGCATTTTCATGGTAGTTAAAATTACAAAAATCGTTCCTCGTTAGCACCAGAGTCCAATTGATAAATTTTTGTGTTTTTATTTGCTCTTACTGTCTAATGAGAGGATAAAAACCTCAACATGAATTTTCAAGGAATCGAAGAAATTTGTGGTTTTGAAGCAAATTTTACAAAAATTAATTGCTACATCTTTCTCTGCGATGCGCCATTTTGTTATGGAATTAAAAGTGTAACAAGAAATTCTTAGCTCTTCGTTCCCAAACTATTGAGAAAAAAAAAATGCTCAAAGTGAATTTTCAAGGAATCGAAGAAATTTGAGGTCTTGAAGCGAATTTTACAAAAATTAATTGCTACATCTTTCTCTTTGATTCGCCATTTTGTTATGGAATTAAAAGTGTGGCAAGAAATTCCTAGCTCTTCGTTCCTAAACTATTGAGAGGAAAAAAAATCAATGAAATGCTGTAACATATGGGTTCGAGTAACAGTACCGAAAACAAAGCCTCCCTTTGATAAAATCGGCGAGAGTTCTTCCTCATTTTGTCACCATCTTTAATATGGCGGTATCCATCTCCTCCATCCTTGGAAGAGGAAAAGAACCCTAAACCAGTGTATTGCCATCTTTTATTTAGCTCTTAAAAATGTCTTCCTCTTTGGTTTATTGGTTCGCTCTAAGCCCCGCCCCTTTCGCCGCATGCACGTACCTTTTGCAGCAGCAGTATCGATTTTTTTGGAAGAAGCAGCAGCGTTTTATTCTCCCGGAGCTTACTCACCGGATTATAAAAGCTGCAAATAGAATGCCGGCAGGCGATTTTCTCGGCGATTTGTTTTCTTGCTGTGTTTGTTTCTCTCCCCGGTTTTGCTGCTGCGAGACAATATGACGACTTTCTTTTCAGGGGAGGAAATTAGGCTGGAGAGAAATTTTATAATTTTTGAATGATGCGTCTGGTTCTTTGTGGAATCATTAGCGCGTCTCATTTTTGAAAAGACAATTGTGGCTTTCATTCAGTAAGATGTTGCAAAGGCGTCAGTCGTTAATTATCTAAATTATGAATGTTTGAGCCAATTAAGTTTATTTCATGCACAAGTCGTCGTGTTTGTTGGAGCGATGTTGGTTTTGAGAATTAGGGCGCTTTTCCACTTGACGACACGACAACGACGAAAGTCGGATAAGTAATCACTTTTGATTGAAATAAAATTATGCAGAACTAGATGTTTGGTTATGATCATTTAATTCGCCAAAGCACTGCAATATTTTGTGCAATGTGCGATGCAATAAATGTTCTAAGAATTTTTGATAAACTTGTCTGAGATGGAATGACTTTTTAACTTGAATTTTATTGAATGCGTTTTTTCTAAGAGGTTTGTCGTTTCTTCGTTTGAAAATTATTATTTTTTATGGTTATTTCAACATAGCGACAATTTTCAAAGAATAGCTATATCATTTAATTGACTTTTCAAAGGATTTTATAATGGGTTTGTAAAATAACGATAGTTACTGGACATTTTTGAAAATAGCGTTTCTGGTGATCTAAACTGTCGGGCGGAGACTAGCGTTTCCGCCAGACATTTTTTGGAGGGCGCTGTGCCCTGCCTCCTGTCAGGCTTCTATGCCACCTTCTCCACTTTTTCTGCGTTTTCTAATGCGACCTCCCTGCCTCTTTTAAAATTTATCAACACTTGATCACAAAAGCGAATTTCCTTGCTTTGGAAGCTAAAATTCACTCCAGCATCGCTTTGAAATGTTACTCTTATTCTCTTTTTCTTCTAGAATGGGCTTGGAAAAATAATATTTCAGAACATTGTCCTTTTTACAGCGATATTCACTTGAATAAGTTCCCTGCCCCTTTTTGGATCTAAGGAAACACATATTTAGTTTTGACTCAGGGGGGAAAAACTAAAGAAAAATGAAAATTTCATTCAGGCTCATCATAGTTGTAAAAGTAAGACTCGATTGTGTATGGCTTTAAAAAAAAAGGAGGAGCTCCGTCAAATGGGTACCCTTGTCAAAGAAACATAAAATAAATATTTTAGCTTTATAAACTAGACAACAAAAATAAGCCATTATTTTCAATTTAGCTGTTTCTGGAAAGTTACCCGGAAAAAGAATTTCTGAATTATCACACGGGTCAATTCGTTACGATGAATTTCAAAAAAAATAAAATAAAATAAAATAAAAAACATTCCTTTCTTTTGTTCATAAATCGAAACTGTCATCCATCAAAGCGGAACTCAGTTTTTAAAAACTTGCTGTGCAGAACCTGTACAGAAACATCTGACTAAGCACTTATTGACTTTGCTTTCTCATAAATAACTTGCGCGGCGATCAAGAACTTTCTTCTCAAGTGAAGATCCACAACGTGGCCTGATTAAATTCGGAATGTCTCGGGGAGTAATAAAGTTAGAGAACATTGGCGATTGTCAAACAAAAGCGCAATTTATATGTATAGACAGCACATATCGTGTGCGTACCTGTACTGCAAAATTTTCAAGATTCCTGACCAGAAGCGGATCCAGAAATTTTTCTGAGAGGATTAGGGGGGTCAAGTTTTAATGGCTAGTGTTATCTTTGGAAAACGAAGCATATGAAATTTAAACCTTCTTCAAAATATCATACAATATTGCTTTGCACCTAATATTTTTATAACATTAATCTTTATTTATTTTGATAAAAATTTACTATCAGGAAAAATATAAATTTGCAATTCAAAAATTGTCTACATGAAATCAATATTAGAATTATATAAAATTCTTAAAATATATACAATTCAACATAATGCATAGATAAAATTTATGTTTCTATGAAAGCAAGATTGATAATAGCTGTGCAACTGATAAAATGTGTTTCTTATCACAGAGCCCCGGTGTTAGGTCACTGTGCCCCCCCCCCCCCCCCAACCAAATTTCCTTATTCAACAAATTTTATTGACGATTTAGTGACGATATTGCAACAAGCAGAATGCCACGAACTTCAGAATTTTACTCTTTTCTTGATCCAAATTTTATATTGAACGTAATTTTCCTTAATTTCTGAAAGAGAAATTAAATAATACATATTACATATTTTCCTGCATGCGACTTTATTTTTTTCCCAGTCTTTTTTTATTTTTCCTTTCACCCTTTCCTCATCACCCTGGACGGATTTTCGATGAATCCAAAATGGAAATAATCGATAAATACATGACCTTCATCATATTTCTACCAAAGGGCATCTTGACATTTAAAACTGATTGGATTTCATGCTCCATTGTTTTCAATTGAATCGACTCAAATTTACTGTCTGTTGGGAAAATTGAATGTAATGAAATTTTAGTATAATGTGTTCTTTTAAAAGATCTTGAATTGGTTTTCCATTAAATCTTACTTTCCTGATATGTCGATCAGTTAAAAAATTCTCCTATCATAAATTTAAAAAAAAAATTACCCGAATGACTTCTTTCAACCGTTTTTGAAATTATTTATTCATTTTGGAAGATTATGAAAAATATGTGCATTAGTTACCGAGTTTCTTTACCATGTTTGTACGTTTTGCAAAAAAAAAAAGTGTTTAGACCATTTGCTCTTTTGGGGGGGGGGGGGGGATTCATACATTATACTTCAATTGAGGCGCCTTTTTTTTCTTCACTTTGAGATTCAATATCTAAATCCGACCCTTTTAGGAGACCAAACCTGAATGACATGCTTCCTCCAAATAAGATGCTATCACACTTCTGTTAAGGAAGGAAAATTTAAGAAAACTGTGTAAAATTATAGATGGGAAAGGTTGAAGGAGAAAAAAAAAACAGCTTTTTTTTTTGCGGAGGGGTTTATTTTCACACGAGAAGAAAATTTTGCACACAAATGCATTTTGAAATTTATGATGTTTGCAATCTAATCCTTTTTTTAAAACCTACCTTCAGCGAATTTAACAACCGGATATTATACTTTTTGAAGCTTTGTAACTCATAACGTTACACAGTCGACGCTCGTCATAACGACCGGTGGGAAAAACCACAACTTTATCCCTCTTATAGCGACCACTCGTTACAAAGACCTTTTTCTGTCTAACAGCGATGGTCGTTATATCGAGCGTCGACTGTATATTACTTGAGGGTTGTGTGTTGTTGCCTTTTATTTTCTGAATATGTGGTGCAATTCTTTCAGTATGGGGAAAATTCGTAAATTTGTTATCACTGGAACGACAATGAGAAATAATTGAATCTTGAGATTCTATGTGAAAGGGAAATTTCTTTTTCCATAAAAGGAAATCCGTAACGGCGTTGTGTAATCAATTCACCCCTGTTTCTGGAGTATATTAATGTTGTCAGACAATGTCCGATGTTTTCGAAAAACATTGATGTTGATTGACTGCGTTCGGTGTTAACACCGATGCTGAGCGTTCGATATTTTTCGCATTAATTGTTACATTCAATAAATATTCAAAATGATCATTTCTTCAAATGTAATTTGATCATTTTCATGAGTGTATAAATTGTAAAAAAGTTTTTAAGTTTTTATCTGTGTAAAACATTTAGTTTTATGAAAATGTGCTGTGAGAGTCAATCTTCTTTGAATTAATTTTCCATCTTGAGGCTGATGATCTACATGTGTATACTTATGCTCAATGTGGTTATTTTTGTTATTAAATGTACAACGCTTGAAAATGTGCCTTAAAATTATTTCCTTTTCTTGCAGCTCTTGATTCAAATCGAAAATCACTTGTACAAAAGCATAGAACATAGAGCATCACTTCTTATTGTTGTTTGGTCATGTCTTTCAGTAAAAAACAGTTATTTCCGAAACTTAGAAAAAATATTCCACATGTTGTACAGGTATGTGTGAGTTTGAATTTGTTTTCTGTCATTTTTATTAAAAAGCACTTTTTAAATTCCTTTTATCCTTCGACTCTCCCCCCCCTCCCCCCACGCCACTGTAATACGCTTGGTAGCGCCATATTGCTACTGGATTCTGAGTATCTTGGAAATATGTCGCTAAGTTGGCGTCAAACACCTGGCGATACTTCGTTAAATGGTCGCCAATTTCTGACGTTGAGTCAGCTCTATTTTTGTGCCCCTTCCCCTCCCGAAAAAATGTAGGAGTGTGAGAAAAAGTTTAATTCTTAACATCTTACGTGGATGATTACTACTGATTGAATTGAGTTCAAAAATTACAGTTGATTTTATTACAGATTATTTATGCTCATGTAACAGCTCAAAATTTAATTAATTAGTAACAAAACGAGCATGTTTGTGCGACCATTCATATCATGATCTGATTTTTTTTTTTTTTTTTTCAAAAATTTTGTTATTCAATGGAAGAAGTAGGGAATTTAAACTCTGAAATTCCGTAACTTTATAGTATTTATTTTATTTTTCATTCATTTATTTATTTATTTATGAATATTTTTTATCCTTTTTTTGCTATGAATTGAATGTAATATTGTACATTGTACAATCAAATACCTCGGCTTATAGCAAAGTTGAAGGGGCCCAAATAAAAATATCATTTCTCCTAATTTCATTATAAAAAGTTTAATAACACACAGTAAAAAGATTTAGGGGAAATTAAGCTATTATGTTATACCCAGTGCTGTTGGGGGGGGGGGGGCATCCTCCACATTTTTTTACTGCAAATGTAATACAAAATACTTTTACAAAAACTTCTTTTGGAGAGTCCTCCCCCCACCCCCAAACTCCTTGGTGAATTCCCCCCAAACTTTTTTTCGAACTACAGCTCTAATATCAGCCCTAAATTCTCTCTATGTGACTTCCCTATGTACTGGCCCAACTGTATATAATTTTATCACTGTATTTTACTTTTTCCTGTTGCAAGTTATATAAAATTCTTTCTACAGGTTTTTTTTTTAAATTCGCAGAACTTATGTTGTTTGTTCTCTTTCTCTCTCTCTTTTTAAGAAGTGAAAAATTAATTCTTCTGAATATTTTTAAAAACAATACAGTTATTGTGTCAAAAGTGATAATTTTTAGTATCATACTGGCTTTGATGATTCAAAACAAATCTTTGCCAAAGATGAATATTGATGATTAGTAACTGTGAATAAAATATAAACAAGATGCATTTTGAGATGTAAAGTTTTGAAAATTTGTTAAATTGTTTATTATTTTTTAAATTAGTAGGTACTATTATTATTATTTTTAACTATGATAAGTAATGTATGTTATCTCCTGTGCTTGAAAATAGCTTTTATCTTTGATTTTTTTGTCTGTTGGCAGGTTTTTTTTTTTTTTCTTTCTTTTGTATTTTTCTTTTGTTGTTTTTTCTAAAACTTATTAAAAATCTTATTTTCAGTGATGAGGGATATTTTTCCATCAACATTTTTTCATGTCTAGAGTTAAGCAAAAACCATGAAACTTCACATAAAATGAACGTAGGTTTTGAATTATGTAATCTTGCTGGTGAAGACAAGTTTGTAATTTTAATAAATGGATTAAATAAATATTAACAGAAGTAAAAAAATTGTAATTGCGTTGGTAAAGCTGTTTTTGTTTTAGAATTTCTTTCATTTTTCTTTGGGGTACCGTGAAATGGGGTGAATCGGGACACTTTTCAGCTTTAATTGTAAAAAAAGTAGTTAAAAGATTTTTTTTTAATTTGATTTTTCGGGCAAAAACTTTGGTCTTGCTTTACTTTTGATATTCCAAACAAAGACAAAACATTTCAAACAGTTATTATTTATATATATATATATAGGAATTTAGGGGTGTTCCGAATCACCCTGCTGATAGGGGTCAATCGGAACACATGTTAAAATTTTTATTTTTTTCAGTTTAACCTGTAATATGTCTCACAAACATGAGTAATATTGATGGGGGAGAATAAGAACAGATAGTTACTGTCAAATTAAAGTTTATTTTCTATACTAGTAAACGTTTATGATTTGTCAAAATTCTAAATAATTTTGAACTTGAAATTAATTTTAAGAAATGCTTTTAAATTGAAATACAAAGCTGTAACATAAATTGAAGTCACTCATATCGTCCACAAATATGTACTTGTCCTTAAAACTAGCAGTTAAGGCTTGGCTTAAGTTTTTTCATAACATCTTAGGGTTGAACGCTGCCTTTTCTTTAGTTTTTTGAAATCTGTGGGTTTTGGGGATTGTCCTGTAAGATTTCCCCACTTATTTATAATTGTCTGTGTGCTGGACTTTTGCTACATAAAGTCTGTGCTTTCCCCATGTATTTTAGGTAAAAAGCAGTCTCCTGGAGCAAAATCTTTTTAAATCTGCAACTTTCTGTTATTCTAAGATCTAGTTGCTCACAAGAAGAGATAAACAGTAATAAATACTTGTTCTTGTCTTGACTAGAAGAATTGGGGTTAGAATCTAGATTTTTCAAACAGTTTCCTTTAATTAAGTTTGAATTGGAACAACAGAACCAAGTGTTCCGATACATCCCACAATTTTGTTTCCTATGGCATTTTTCAGAATTCTTCATTTTTATGACACAATTTTTAAAAAGTGTAAATTCTAATGTAGTATTCTGTTGTTCAGATACATGCATAATTGAAACATGCCACTCTTAGGTTTAAAATATAAGACGGTTAGTACTTACATATGTAGTTTTGCAGTCTATGAAAACGTGATGTTTTCTAGCATTCCACGTGCAGCCCTCCTCATAAGCCAGTAACGTTGCCAGATTGACAAAAGTAATTTTTTTCTACTTCCTATGATCTTACCTTTCTAAAAAAAAATTAATGGCGAAAAGTACCTAGTAGTATATTTATGAAGAATTTCTTTGTACGGTCGGGAAGTTTTGTTCCAATTGACCCTGCTGTTCCTATACACCCCATATTACGGTACTACTTCATTTTATTTCTGTATTGATTTTCATGAGCCTGATACTTTTAAATTAAGGAGTGATCTTTAATTTTATTCTTAAACTGAATTTTGTTTATTTATTTGTTTACATTTGCATAATCTGTATAAAAAACACATACAATTGTTAGTGTGTTAAAAATTTAAGCACTTAAATACTTGTTTAATGAAAAAATTACTTATTTTAAAGAACTTGTAAGCTCCAATTTTGTTTCCCTACTTACAGAGAAAGTGCCATGACGATATTTTGTGGGCACTGGCCCAAAGTAAATATTGTCTACAAAAGAGGCTTGGCTCGAGCCTTAATACAGTTTTCACACAATATGAGCCAGTTCGTAAAAGGATCAGAAGGACTCTGTTCTGCCCTAGTGCTGGCAACTTATGACCCATGGGGCGACCCGATGATTCCACAACTTATCAGCAAAGAAGCAGTTGATGAGAAGTTAGGTAAGTTAAGCTTTTTTTAAATCCAAAATTAGTATGCACTTTCTGTTTTCTGTGTTGTATATGTAAATACTGAGAGTCTTGAGATCTTTCACACAAAATGTTCATTTTTACCTTTTTGATGCTATATTATGGCTAATGATTTTCATGCTGAGCATTATCTGTATATCATGGGTCAAGTCCGATACAAATAGTAAAATCTTAGACTCAAGGAAGAAATTTAAGATACCACACATGATGAAATATTTTGGGAAGATTTTCCACACATCTGTTTATCATTTTGAATCATTTTGTGATGAACTACTTATTTTTTATGTCAAAAATAAAAAAATAAATAAATAAATAGAGTAATGAACCTTTAAAAAAATGAAATTAAAAACTAAAATAGGAAACAAAAGTCCTTGCCTTGAAGCACCTGCTTGAAAGGTAAATTTCTTTTGAAATCTCAAATGACGAGGGGGAAAAACAATCTGAAACGTGCAGAATTTTTTTCTTGTTTAATTTATAAGGCTTTTATAGCGAATAATGATGTAACAAAAATTGTGTGCAAATAGACACCATTTTGTTTTCTTGTAATTCAATAACTTTCTGAACTTAATCAGTGACTAAATGACTTAATTCTTTAATCCTAAATTAAATTTCAGAATACTAACTTTTAAAATGTTAACTTATGGTAACATACATTAAATATACTGCCAGCTCAGCCATGTCATCTAGCTATCAGCCATCTGTGCTATTTTTACTGTAACTACCAGTTTGTTTGGTACTCTTAGCTTACATAAGAGGTTTTCTGCCTCCAGCTGGGTTACTGTCTAAGAGAGCCAGACTGAGAATTCCTGATGAGGATAAAACTGCAGTACCCGGATGATATGGCTGAGCTAGAGTTATATTTAATATAGTTCTGCCTTAGCTCTGGCTTTGGGGTGGGATTATTTTACTCCTTAATTATGATATCATGTTCAAATAAAATTACAAAATGTCGTTGATTGAAAATTCTAAATTTTATCATTAGAGATATTATTTTACTAAAATATCACTTTACTTGAAATTTTGCAGACAAAAAAAAAAAAAGAGAGAGAATGCGAGATTAAAAGTTATAATCATAACAGATTTTGTTTCTTGTTCTGAAAGAACTAGTGGCCAAGGTGCTATTTTTATTTAGTTGAATCAAAGCTCCCGTAGCACTAAATGCCTACTGCATTTGCCTCAAAAAGGGATCCAACTGTTTGGAACAAAGCTCTAACTTGCCACCTGCAGCTATTGGCAATGGATCCAAACAATTTGAATTACAATTTTGATTGGTTAATTTCTGAATTTAAATTTAGAAGTGAACCAATCGTTAGTCTCTCTGTCAGTTTCTTTGTTTCAAAGAACAGCAATAGATGGCATTGTGTTCCGAACAGTGAGCTTTCTCTTGCTCTATCTTAAAACCCAGAAAGCAAAAGGCATTTAGTAGGAGGTTTGGTTGAAGAAGCAAGCTGGTGTTTGGGATTTGTTGAACTCTGTATGTAGATTTGTAGCCTATTATTTTCCATATTGAATTGTTTATCCTTTCATTGCAGTGGACGATTTCATCAGATCTGAACCTTACGAATTGTTACTTATACGAATTGAATGTCTAGTCAATGCACACTTTGAAGATGCTGCAATCAGGTTATGCCAAGGCTGCCTCAGAAACTACTCATCTAATCCTGCCAACAGCGAGTTCGAATGTGCAGACGACGAGTGGAAGTGGGTGTTTATGGAGTGGCTACTTCGCTTGTTGTTTCGCAAAGGGAGATTAGATGAACTTGTTGCAGCTGTAAGTTTTTGCCTCTTCTTGTTAGTTGTTTGGTGTAAACTGGTGTAACAGTACTTATGGGCCGTACACAATTGTTTATTTAATAACATTAAATCTATTTTTGTTTTAAATATAAAAATGGAAAATGGTCATAAAAATACATGATCAAATATAAAACTGAAACACACATATAGACGAAGTGTTGGATTTAAATAAGTGGAGGAAACAATTATCTGTAAAGTTATTATTAAGTCAAATAGGTAAAAACAGAAACACAAAAGGAGGAAACAAGAACAGACGCAAAACATACTCTAAATTACAAAGGAGAAACCAATCTCTTAAATGAAGGAGAACAATTTGGGATGGGACAAGTTTCCCCAGCAACTTCTACAAAGATGGATAAAAATGATTAAAATATTAAATATGTAACTGATTGAAATTCTTTTTCCCATCATGCAAAACTTATTGCACAATATCTCTCTTACTCTTGTCTTACATATTAAGGGTGGTCAACTGCTTTGGCATCACATTTGATTTAATATGCTTTTTGCCACTTTCCACCTCTTAGTGTTTGTAGCCTTTGTTTAAAGTTTATATGTTGTCAAGTTTCTTGTGATCTACTTTCTTAAAAAAATTTTACTTGCTAGTGAGAGGAGGGATAGGAATGAGATATTTTTCAAAAAATGGTTTAGAAGTATCATTATTAAAGTACTTATTTAAAGAAAAATATAACAATCATAGTCATTTATGTTCACCTACACCGAAGATGAATCAATGAAACTAGAATGTTTTCTTAGCAGTTAAGTCGACTAAGAATACCATAAGAAACCCCTTTTGTGTGAATTTGTTAAGCAATAATAATGTTTATTCTTTGCTATTTTTCTATAAAAGTGTCAAGAAGATTCTGCAGTATCATAGTTTTCTAACAACTGAAACTGGTTGGCTAGAAATCATTACATTATCAACATGCTGACTACCCCTCTTGTACACAAGCATGCCTTTTAAAAAGTATATTTAGCCAACGTTTTGTGTAATTTTATTTTCATTCTTATTTATTTATTCATTTATTTATTTATTTATCTTTTTTTTTTTTTTTTTTTTTTTTTTTTTTTTTTTTTTTTTTTTTTTTTTTGAGTTGCAAATAAAAATGGTAGAGGAAAATGCTTTTGAGGTTAACTTGAGGTAATGTACCTTTGATACATTGAAGTACACTGTTACTTTTTCTTGAGATACCTATAATTTATTATTAATAAAAAATTGATATTTATTTTTCTGTAAATTCATTAGTTTTAAATTTGATCAAAAAAAATTTCACTCAAATTTAAAAAAGACCTTGTTACTTACTTTTTTCTTTCTTCTTTTGGTGATTTTCTGCCAAAATGCGTGTTTTTCAATTATTGCCCAGAAGTGTTTTAAGTTTTCTTCCAAACATATTTTCAGTTTCTATGGTAATTAAAAACTGATCGGTCACCTTGAAATTAAGCATGTTGTTCAGAATATTTAGATAGGTTATCAAAAGCTCAACTGTTTTAGAATAGCAATTTTCACCTTACCTCATTCTGAGGACAAATAATAAAGTTTTCCCAACTGAAATCTTTTGGTAAAATATTTCTATCTCAAACACTGCCAGTGTGGACTCGATAGGTCAAATATTAGTACATTCAAATCACTATTGTCATTATTATTATTGATGTAGTTATGTTTGTAAATCTCCTTAAATTTGAAGCTATACTTTGCAGCAGTTTAACTTGGCAGTGACGTCACTACGGGCGGAGCCAACAGCGTGACGTTAGCCTATGAAAAACGAGCTAGATAAAACGTCACAGCCTACTTGGCGAATTAGAGGAGACCGCTGACTGCTTGTGAGCTCTTATTGGCTCCGCCCGTAGTGACGTCACTGACAAGTTAAGTTGCTGCGAAGTATATAATCTTTCACTTTCCTTCTTTAGTCTTCTTCATACAGTTGTCATGATGGTGTTCGTCTTGTCTACCGGACCCGCTCGTCTCAGATGCCAGATTCTGAACACTTGACTGAAACATTAATCAATTTGTTTCTAATTCGTGATCTCCTGTTCCAGTCAGACTATTGCTGCACAAGCGTAAGTAAAATAAGTTTGAAATTGCCTCCTTACTTAAAAGCCATTGCACTTCTTAATTGAATCGCCAGTTTGAAGAAGGGAACGAAGACCAAAATTTCAAAATTTGGTTTTTTCGTGATCGTATGTCTCCTACTTTTCATTTCACACCTCCAGGGTCCCCCGTACCTACCACAGCTTCGTGGTTTAACCGGGATAGGGCCCTGAAGGGCGCCGTATATCTCCTACTGTGGATACACATGTTTGTCGAATAAAAGAACAAAAATCAACCTCCAACATTGATTGACGCAGCATTTAAATCTGTGAGTTGGTGGAAGAAAGGAACAAGTCAGGTCTTTGTTCCCTTCTTCCAACTAATTACGCAAACCTAAGGCTAGGGAGCTGCACTGTTGCTGTGAATCTTTGTCATTTGGTTGGATAACAAATTCTATCATAACCTACCTATTTTGTTTTGATAAAAAATTCAGTTTTGAAATTTCTTAGTGAAAGTTCGCAAATATGTCATCCATTTTTAATAAACATATTTTTTGATTATTTTGTTGTCCTAATCAATTTTTTTTAAATATTGTTACAATAATCTTTCATTAAACAAGGACTTTTTCAAACAAATATCATGCCTGTAAGCTGTTTTACTTGAAAATCCCTATACCATCACATTAGTTTGAAGAAGGGAACAAATCCAACGACTTTGATGCCCCGTAAATCCTTACATACAATAGATAAACTCAAAACGTAAAATACATCCAATTACTTTAAAGGTAGATAATGCTACAAATGAATCAGAAAAAAAATTAAAAAATAATTCAGTATTTTAGAAGATTTTTTTCGATTTCCCGAAAAACTACTTTTTGGATTTGTTCCCTTCTTCAAACTGCCGATTCAATTGTTTCTCAGGCTTCCTATTAAATTCATCAACTTTTAAAGTCATAGCCAACCATTTTATAACTTCTCTGATTATCTATTAAAATAGTTTCTAAAGCTGATAGTTATTTTCCCATTGAGTATAATAATTTTTAAAGGCAAAAAGTATTCTTTTTCCAAAAAGAAGATGCTTGAAATAAATTAGTTTGAATAAGTAGCAGGGTTGGAAAAAACCCGGGTTTCTTTGAAAAAGCGCAGCCCCCCTGAGTTTTGGATCTAATACCCGGGGGGGGGGGGGTTCTTGGTTTTTTTGATGAAAAACCCGGGTTTTTTAAAGAATTATTTTCAAATCATTCATCTTCTGTTCAAACATTTTATTCTAAACTATGTCTTGCCACTTCTACTTTTTATAGAATCAGGGGAACTCTGAAAAGAGGTCACTGTGATCTCCTAAAAAATTTTCTTATTTGGCAAGTTAAGAGAAAGCATTGTAATATTGAATTTTTTTAAATGCTCATGTTCTCATCAGATGTGAGTATATGTACACACTTCCATAAAATAATAGGGGAATATAAATTGTCAGGTATCAATGGTTACTGTTGAAGGAATCAGGAGCACAAATTGACTACTTTTAGCTAATTTTATGTGACTATTGTAAAATAACTTTTTTACTTGGCAATCTTGCCAGTGTGAACCTTGTTGATGAATGTTAAAAAAACTTTATGAATATAATATACTCTTGAAAAAGAAGTATGATATAATCATGTTTTTTTTTTTTTTGTTGTTGTTGTTGTTTTAATAGGAGCTAATGAAGCTGTGGTGTGATTTTCAAGTTCAGAAACAGAAATCTCTTTCTGAGATCCAAGAATCTGCAAGGAAACTTCTAGTCGGACATGCATCTTCCAGTGCACAATTCTACTTATTTGTCGATACTTTATGGGAAAAAGTAAGTTGAAATGCTTTGATAATGATTTTTCAGTTTATTTAGTATGTATGTATTTTTCTTCATTTATTTTATTTTATTTTGTAAAACTGGATTTTTTAAAAAAAAATTATGGTTATTATTATTTTTTAATTTCCCATAGATTTAATAATGTTGTAAGAGATTGATTGATTAATACAAAAGGAATTGATGAATGAAAATTCAAATAATTTTTTTTTTTAATTGTTACATATTGTTTTAACATTTATTTACATTTAATAAGGAAACAACTCACAATTGAAGGTGCCTCTACCCTCCTCCCAAAAAAAGAATTAAAGAGAGCTGTAAATCAGTGGTTCTCAACGGGGGCGATACGATACCGCAGCCTGGTGGGCGGTGGGAAGACGCTGATGGGCGGTGAGCGTATTTTGGGCGGCAGGAGGGCGATGGACATATTTTGGGCGGTAAGGGGGCGGTGGGTATATTTTGAAATGTCCTTGTAGGGACATGTTTTGGGCGGGTGTGGTAGGAAATACTCATCTCATATACCGCCAAGGAAATCTTGAAAATTTATTTTCTGGGGTTATCTCTCCCCAACCCTGATCTTTCTCCCAACGTCATGAAGGATAGCCTAAAATTTTCGAAAATCAGTTGATTTTCAGAAACGTTTTTGACTGAGAGGGTCCCCCGTTTCATAGCATAACTACCTAAAATAGGTTAAAAATGCGTTTTATTGACGTCCATTTGAAAATTGTTTGAGAAAGAGTCCTGACCCCCCCCCCCCTCTCCTTGCTCACAAAACTTTGACAGTCAAATATATATACTACATTTTTAATTGCGCTTTGAAATGTCACTTTTAAAAACTTCGAGAGAAAACATCCAGAACCACACGCCCCTTTTCCAACATAACCAAACATAGCCTAAAATTTCGTTTTTAGACATTTCAATCGAAGAACTATGGAAAAATTCATTCTCAAAAACAGCCTTGTGATTTTTGAAAATAATGGCAGGATGGAATCTCGACCACCCACCTCTTCTCCAATCGCGATCAAACAGGGCCTAAAATTGCGTTTTTACGAGGTTAATTTTCTTAAAATTTCTACATCAGAGCCTCCTGATTTGACCGACTTGTTGTGTCATTAGATCATCCCCTAACACCAAACGTAGCTAACAATTGTATTTTTCAGAATACAATGTGAAAAAAAATTCTGGAGAAAACTCCCGAACCTCCTCACTATCAAAAAAAGTATTTTTAATGTGTGTTTTTTTATGCTTCAATTTTTCAGAGAATGCTAGAAAAAGCGCTGACACCGAACTAAGCTTTGCCTTAAAATAACTTCAATTTTGAAAAATCTTTAAAATCTTTTTTCCTAGTTAACGTTACCGAAATTTGCCTAAAATTGTAACAATTTTAAATGTTTCACCCGGGGAGGAATTTCAACCTAAGTCTCAACACCACGATACCTGAGATTAAAGAAACTTCATTTTTAAGACTTCGTTTCCAAAACAAACTTCGGGGAATATCCCCAATGTTTCACAGCAGTCTTTACTCTGATGCCAAAGGCATACTTGTAACTTTTGTTATCTTAGCCGACCTTCAAAGCAATAAGTTACTCAAAAAGAATGTTTTTGAATTAAACTTATCTTGTAATTTGTAAATTAAAATTAGTGCAGTTATTTTTTTTAAATTGAAGTTTATTTTTTTAAGGGTGATTGAGGCATGGGGTCACAGTTTCAAGTCTTTGTCTCGTATGATGAGAAAAACAGAAGGTCCAGCTTTTTTTTTTTTTATTATTATTGCCTTTCCGATGTAAAATCCTATATCTGTATGTAATAAATAAGGGATGCGTTTTGTATAGTTGCAAATAAATAAGAACAACACTGTTTGAGATCTGACTGTTCAGAGAACTATTTAAACGTAGTGTATTTTTCAAAATGAATTGGTGTTCAAACAAAAGATGTTGAAAATGGTGCATTTTTATATCAAATCGTGTTGTTCTTATTTACCTTAAAAATAGTTCACTCATTTAATGGACCCATTCTAGGCACTTGATTAGAACTGTGACAGTTTTTCAGATGGGAAAAATCCCCGCTTTTTCTAAAGATTATCTTATTAAAAAAATGTAAGCATAAGTTTTTTTTTTGTTCTGTAATCAGTTTCAACAATCTGTTTGAGCAAAATTATAGAGTTGAACTGGTCAAGAAAACTGCTTGACCTCTCCCCCCCCCCCCTCCTTCTTAAAGTTTTGCGCCCATCAGCAAAGGGGGCGCTGAAAAAAAATTCATTTCTAAAGGGGGCGGTAGCTGTAAAAAGGTTGAGAAACACTGCTGTAAATGATTTCATTTTTGCTACGAAAAATGCTGACAATTTTATTTTTGAATCAATTGTTTAAAAATATTGATTTTTGCATTTTTTACGAACTTGTTTGCTCTTTTCTCTTGCAAACGATTAAAGAAATGTTCCATAGAAAAGCTGCAAAAGTAGTTAGTTACCTTAATGTTGTATAAAATTAGTCTCTTAATTCATTTTTGTATTTATTTCTGCCTTTTCAGATTAGAGATTTTCTATTGAGTAGAAACTTCCTTTGCAATTCAGTTTTGCAGTTTGTTTCACCTAGACTTATAATCTTAAATGCTGTACAAAATTGCTGAATTCAAAATGTTCTTGGTCAGAACTGTAATAATAAGCTCTGGTTACTATACACTTTTAATTATGAAAGTTGGGGAAGGAGACTTCCCCAACCTTTGCAATTCAGTTTTGCAGTTTGTTTCACCTAGACTTATAATCTTAAATGCTATACAAAATTGCTGAATTCAAAATGTTCTTGGTCAGAACTGTAATAATAAGCTCTGGTTACTATACACTTTTAATTATGAAAGTTGGGGAAGGAGACTATAGAAAGCGAAATTTGTTAATACTAATTGGGAGATTCGAGATTTCTTCCAAATTAACCATGTTATTCTTTTTTTGCTGTTGAAGTTGAGTTTGCCACTAATGTATATCTTTATGGTATGAAGCTGTGCATATTAGGGTGGGGCGAAAAATAAAAAGTTTTTCAGATCAACTTCTAATAGTTGCCAAAAGTTGTCTTTGGTGATAGTTAGCTTTTGTGCAAAATTTGAGAAAAATCGGTGAATATCTTCAGGGGGCGCTGCGATCGCAAAGTTTTACCATAGCTTTGTTATGGATTTTATGGTTAAAATATCAAAAAGAATGCCTTTAGCTAGTCTCATTGCGTTTTTTTTACTCAAAAGATGTTTTCATGCATTAAAAGCATATGAAATGACTCACAAACATTATTTCATATGATATACAGTCAATTCTCGATAACTCGAATTTGAAGGGACCGAAAAAAAACTTCGACTTAACGGAAGTTCGACTTATCACTAGTTTGGATTTCCAACATTTTAGTAATAAAAACTTGGGATATGCAATTAATGTATAGATAACTGACAAGTTTAACTAAAATGTACACTATTTGAATTAAAACGTTAAGAAAAAAAATCTTTCTTTTAATACATATTTCATTCTTGCGGGATAATCCGTCATTTTAAGCTGCATTGAGCAGTTTAGTAATTAAAAAAACGGAAAATATTTCAGCTTTTTTACATATCATTCTCCCTTGGCAACAGATTCATTTTCTTCCATGGTTTGTATATACTCTTCGTTGCAAACATCAGTGTTTTCTGAGTTTTTTTCTTAAATTCAAATTAGAAATTTTCTTTATCAACTACTTTAAAAGTTATTTGTTTTAAAGTTAATGATCACTATGCCACTGTCATAATTCATTGAAGATTGAAGAAGCGAAACTTTTGGAAATCAAATTCCTTATAGACGCAATAAGTGCAAACAATACAGCAAGAGCCTCCACAGGTGTAATTCTTTTATTGCACATTGCTTCAACAGATCCTCGTTTGGTTTCAGATTTTCCTTGAATGGATCCCCCCCCCCGCCCCCAAGAGAAGAATAAATAAAATTTCATGCTCTCACTTGAAAGTTTTTTCTGTTTTTTAACTGTCAAATGTTTAGTTACCTCAAAAAAACTTCGAGTTAAGGGAAGTAAACTTCGAGATATCGAGGAAAATTAACATAGAATTGAAGACAAAAGGATCGGGACCTAATAAGAAATTCGAGTTATAAGAATATTCGAGTTATCGGACTTCGAGTTATCGCGAATTGACTGTATTTATATTTCAAAAAAATCACTTTTTTCACGTTTTTGTTTCTTTTTAAATGCTTGAAATATAAATATATCATATAAAATAATTTTTTGTGAGTTATTTCATACGCTTTGAATGCATGAATATATCTTCGGAGTAAAAAAAAATGCAATGAGATTAGCTAACGGCATTGTTTTTCATATTTTAACCATAAAATCCCTAGAAAAGCTATGGTAAAACTTTGCGATCGCAGCGCCCCCTGAAGATATTACCCGATTTTTCTCAAATTTTGCACAGAAGCTAACTATCACCAAAGACAACTTTTGGCAACTATTAGAAGTTGATCTGAAAAACTTTTTATTTTTCGCCCCACCCTAGTGCATATACTTATGATTTATATTATCTTTTGTTTGTATTTCAGTTTGGAGCTTCTCTTCTACCGGTGTACCTCGAAATGTATATACACGGACTTACATCAGATTTAAACTTCTTAGAAGCAGCTAGACAAGCGGACAACAAAGAATATGTGATAGAAATTGAAAACCATATGGCAGCCATGTACTTTAAACTTTCATCTATGTTTAATGTCGTAAACAAAGAAATATCCTTGGAATGCATGTTGAGTGCATTTTCATTGGACCCAACCAAAGAGAGATTAGACTGGATAAAGAAACTATCGCTTCAAATTTCCAAAGATAAAGCGTTGAGAGCTTCGAAGGATGAAATGTGTAAGCATAAAGCATGTGGTAAATCCAGTCCGCATAGTCTTCATCCGCCGGTTAAGAGAAAAGCTGTTGTGATGTGTGATCAGGCGATTCAGGTTAGTGATGATTCATTTGAGAATCCGGAAGAGACTGGTAATGATGCGGGTGCTTGTAATCAGGATCATCCCCAAGATGAAGTTAAAATCGTTGAAACTCGAGATAATCAATTAATAGCTGAGAAAAGTGAAAGCGTCATTCCAGAAGAAGCTGTTGATTGTGTGAATGCAGGCAAGGTGAATGATCCTCCTACCTCAACTGAAGGCAAAGAATTGTTGGAATGCGACAACAGCAAAGATATTCCTGCTGAAAATGGATTTGAAGAAAATGAGGCTGCGAATAAGGTGAACTGTGTCGTCGAAAACGATTCTGAAGTATTAGACTTGACATCCAACAAGAGGAGAAGAAAACGGGAAGATTCGGAGAAAGAAGCGCCGACATACAATGGTGATATAGTTGGAGATGTCGCAAAAGAAAATTCTATTTTCTCGTCAAATTGCAAAGACTTGAACAACTGTGATAATCGTGCTCTTGATGAGGATGCTAAAATTTTGTGTAATAGTGTTGATGCTGATGAAAAAAATTGTGTTGAAAATCATGTGGTGTCTGAAGATGACAAATGTGTTCTTTCGGATAGTATTAAAAAAGAGAAAGAGTCTCATGATGTGGTAGCTACTTGTGATGATAATAAAGAAGAAAACGAAAAAGCATTATTTAATTCGGATAACTGCATTGTCAATGGCCATGAGGAAATGGAAGTCAAAGAAAATTGCAATAACCAAGATGAAAATAAAAGCAATGGCATTGTAGCTAATCAGGAGCATTGCCATGATAATGAAAAGCCTGTCACAGATACTCGTATTGAAAATGAGAAAGTCATAACCGATAAAGAAACATCAGAATTACCTGACACACTGAATGGCCCTGAAGTTGATAAAGAAACTGAAGGAAAAAATGAGGATTCAGTAAGTGCTGAAAAAGAAAAAATTAATGAAAATCAATGTGAGATTTCAAATCCAAATATTAATGAAGAAAATCTCATTTCTCCTCCGGAATCAAAGACAGATAAAACTCTGAAGAATATTTGTAAATTTTCTCATATTGTGTTGGACTCTAAAATCTCAGGTGTGTCGTGTGATCTTTTGTCTGATTTTGTCATTGTGCTTGAAAGTTTGAGAAACCGGCAATTAAAGAGTTCTACCAAATGGAGTCAAATTAAACATCTCTGTGAAGATTATTTGGATAATGTCTCAAACATCCGATGTATGATGTTAAACATGCAGTTGAATGAAAGCATTGACAGTGAAGCTGACTCTGTATCAGAAGCGAGATTTGGTGCATTCAGAGATTTTGAATCTCATCAGAGTGATGAAAGTGTAGTCGAAGACCCTTATACTGAGAAAACTCATGTGCTGAAAAGATTTATGAATGAGGACCATGTTGGAAATATGGCCACATATGTTAATTTATCTGACATACATTGTCCACAAATTCCAATTGAAAAATTATTCTATACAGATCATTCATCTTCTCACTTGGGGCACAAGAAAAGACACAAAAAGCATAGAAACCACGAGAAGAATCCTGAAAAGGTGGTTTTGCGAAAATTGCGCCATGGCTCCCGGGCCGAACGTGAACTTGGCAAGCGTAAGAAGCGTAAAAAACGCAAAGGGAAAAGAGGCAAGAATCACGCCAAAAAGCACCATTTCACTCATGGCAAGATAAGTAAAGGCTACGTGAAAAATAAAAAGAAGAAACATCATTTGAAAAAGAAAAAGGAAAACTCTGGTTTTATTTCTGGCGACTATTGCAGTGATTTTAGCTCCGCTGAACTGATGAGATTGGTAAATGAACATTCCAATAGTTATTCTAAAGTCCCTGCTGCAGTATCGAAACATCCCCGTACTGGAGGTCCTGTATGTAATAGTGCCGCTTCTTCAGACTCTGATGAACCATCTAGGAAGAAACGTAAAGTTAGCTTCGACAAAAAGAAAGGCAAAGCTGGGAAATACCACGATAAACACAAGCATGAAAAGTCAAAATCGAGCAAGAGAAAGAAGAAACTGGCAGTCACAAACAGGGAATCCAAGATGAAGAGTATCATGCCTCCGAATGCTGTCAATAGTAATATTGATGCAATGAATGACTATTCAAGGATTGTGCAGTTTGCAAGTGTGAAGAAGATGGAAGCTGTTCAGATTCACCAAAGATCTGTTGCCTTGAATTTATCTTCAAAAGTGGATGCAGATCATGCAACTAGTCAATTGAACCAAGATGAGATACATCAGCCTCTAATTAATCCATGCGAGTCGAACTCTGAATTGAAACGACTGATGCAGCAGAACTTCGGAACTTGTTCACAGGAGGAGCTGATGAAAATGCAATTGTTGATGGCACGGCAGCATCAGGAGATACCAACGATTTGCAACAGCAGCAGCTATAACGCTGATCTTGCCACCTCTTCCGCAAGCAATCAAGCTATTTTGAAGTATGTGTGCTCAAAAATGACGTCCCACATGCTGTCTGTGGCTCAGTCGAATTGCATGGTCGGATCGGATTCGGAAGCCAGACAGTCTCCTCAGCCAGTTCCAACAACCTCAGCCAAAGCAGCACCAATGAAGAAGCATACTCACTCAATAGTCCAACCACAAACTTTGTCGAATATTAAACATGTAGTCATAGAACGTAAAAATATGCCATACAGAATAGCAACGAACTCTCCTATTGCTGGAGCTATAATACCCGTTAGCAGTTTACCCAGCTCATCAAACTCGGAACCATGCAATTTGATAGGAACCGTTCTGACGAGTGGATTGAATTATCCATCTACATCTCCTCAAATTACAGCTATTACTATTCCTATGGCCCACAATCCATCTACAACCAAGGTTATTTCCAATAAGTTTGTTATACCTGTTAAGCAGTGTCATGGCGTCAGAACTTCACCGACGTCTTTTGCATTAGCAGCTGAAGCTGAAAATCGTAACTTTGCTACATCTGCATCTCAGTCTACAGCTGGTGTTTTTATTGTGAAAAATGGCAACGCTCAAATTATATCAAGTACCCCAACATCTCAAAACTTGACGTCATGTTTGTCAGGATCTAGGATGGTGCCTACAATTAAAGCAAAACCAAATACAGTAATTACGAAGACGGTACCGAAAATCATCAAGCAAGCAGCTAAGAAATTATCCAAACCACTGGTTAAAAAGCCATTAGTAGTTGTACCTAAACTATTGGTTCCAGTTTCTGGTAGTCAAAATATTTCACCAACACCTGTCAATATTGTACCAGATAAAGAGCAGTCAGAAGCTCAAAACTTATCTGTTAAAATCACAGCACATCAAGGAATGCCCAAGAGTCCACCAGCAATTATTGAAGAAACTAAACAAGTAGTTATCTTACCTGAAGTAACGCCTGTTATTTCATCTGTTGAATCTTCCGATATCAAAACTAAAGAAATGAGTAATGCTGAAGTTAATAAGCTACCTCCATGTAATGTTGATGAGAAGTTAAATATTGACAAAAGTGTGTCGCAGGTTACAGTCTCGCCTAAATCTGAAGTTTTCCCTAGCTTTGAAAACAGTAGAACAATTACTTCTAGTCCAGAAATTAGTATCTCTCAACCTGTAGAACAAGAAAAGGCAGAAGATTTGGGGAAACCCAACGACATTAAAGAAGATGATGAAAAAGAGAAAGAACTAATAGAGAAGAAGGAAACAGAGGAAGAGAAAGAAGAACGAACACAAAAGGAAGAAAGCGACAGCTTAGAAAAAACTGATGAAAACTCTGTTGCTAAACTTCCACAAGAAACTTCTCCAGAACCAATAGAACCTCAAAACAAAGAATCTGTAATGCCATCCAAAGTAGATAATGACGTTTCAGAAGAAAAAGAACAAATAATGGTCACCCAAACAGTAGTTGTGTCACCAAAATCACCCTTATCTCCAAAGAATACAGATGTTCTTTCTGAAACTGATGTCCCAGCTGTAATTAGCAGTGCTACCTCCAAGACATTTGACAACTTCGACTCGGCTAATAGCGAACTAGTGTCAGAAGATAAAAATGAAACATGTTCCCCTGCAAAAACACTGGATCTCAGTTCAACTAAACAACAAAAAGAACTGCAGCCAATCACTTCAATCGATTCTGCTTCCAAAGTCGTTTCAAAAGTCAGCTCGCAGAGTAAAACAGAGAATGGAACACAGGTTTCAGATGTGCCTACCAGATCCTTCACATCTATTAGTGACGCAGTAAGATTTAGCTTGATGGACATGGATGATGCTACAGATTCAGTTGAAAATCAGGTACTTATTATTATTATTTTTTTTTAAATCTGGAGGCAAAATACATCTCAGAAATACTTTATGCTGTGTACTTTAAAAATATGTATTCATCTTCTGCTATGTATCAATGTAACTTTTAGTTTCTAACTGTACTGTTTATTTTAAAAACCTGTCAAGCCACTAAGTCTAAATGCTCGAAAAAAGATTTACCCTTATTTTTAAATGTTTTGATAAAAGATTGCAGTATTTTAAACCAAAACGTAAACATATCTATATATATATATTTCAGTAAAAAATGTTGTAATCACGACTGAATAGTTTAATATGATGATATAAATGTATGTTTTCAGTAAGGCTCGACCGATGGCATTTTTTGGCCGATGGGCCGATGCCGATTGTTCAAAGTTGACCGATGGCCGATTTTTTTCCCTCTCCCATCGGCCGATGGCCGATGCCGATGGTTAAAAAAAACTAAATGATTAGAAAAATAAATGTTTATAAGAGATATGATGGGTCATATATTTATTTCATTCTAATTATTTTTCAGTCATTCAGATTTTGGGCCTAAATTTATGTTTTACTACCACTCGATAAAAATTATATGAGAGAGAGAGACGCAGTAAGTTGAGAACTCATTCGTACCATTTGTGCTAGGTGAAGTCATGAAGATACTTTCTTAGCTGCAATGCGATGTTCCAAATGTGTTTTTTACTTTTACTTTTCCTTTTTTTGACTAATCAATTTTAATTTCAATGCAGACTAATATCAAATTGGTGACAACTGAGTGATATAATCCCAAAGTGTTTTATAACTAACAAAGAAAGATACAACAAAGAAGGAGAAAAAAATAAGATGCTGAATTTGGTATCGGCTGGGTGGTATTTGACAAAATTCCTATTAAAATTGTCGATATTTGTAACATGAATCTCTGTAAAACAGTTTCGCATCGGTTCGCAATATACTCTTTTATTCATGAATAAAGTTCCACGTACATGTACGAAAACGTTTGAGATAAAAATTTGAAACGGACACTGTGTTTAGTAATAGGCAACTGCTTTATTGTTTAACATAAACATTAAAAAAAAGACTTCCGCAATAATATGTGGACTTATAGATATGTACCAAACTTGGGAAAAGAACTTCCCATTATGTTGTTTAATCATTAAAAAAAATACTGAACCAGTCAACAAATTACATTGTGTGTGTGGAAAAGTTCTTTAAGATATTTTTAAACCATAAAGTTAAACAAAACAGGAAGTTCCGTCAAGAACTAAACGAGCCTACTTTTTCGTACATCGACATCGGTATTCTAGCATCTGATCAATATTCTTTTAATTATCTGAGACGACAAATTATGTCAAACGTACCTTTCTAGCACATAAAGCTGATTTCTAAAAACCAAATATGCAGATTTCATCTGATGAACTAGGCACTTCAAAAGTAAACAAAAAGAAAAATTAAATACAGTTGTTGCATCTTTTAAACAATGCAGCTCTAAAAGTCTCTTCCGCAGAAAAATTAATTGTTTTGAAAAAAAGAATTAAAAATAAGAAGCAAATCAAAACACATTTTATCAAGCCAAAAAAAAAAAAAAAAACTCCTTCCTAAAAAATTTCTTGAATTTCATTTTTAATCCGTTGCCAATAATTAAAAACAAATAATTGATTAAATAAATAATAAAATGTTCTCTTAAATGAGTAATTTTTGTTAGACAAAAAATCGTCTGCCAGAAAAAAATAATAATAATAAATAAAACAAATGAATAAACAAAGAAAAAAATCGTCTACACGGTTATTTCTTTCAAGAGTAGGAGTTAGTCATTTTTTCCCAGCCTGCATTTCTGCAATATGTGCTGAGTCAGAGTTAGAGTCGAGGATTCGGAGTTGGGGTTGAAAAGTCGGAGTCATCAATCGCAGTTGACAGGTAGAGTCAGAGTCAAAGGCACAAAAATTCTAATATTAGGACTCGGTCTTTTTTTCCGATCCTGTATTTCTACCATGGGGGCGGAGTTGGAGTCGAAGATTCGGTGTCGGAGTCGGTTTTAAAAAATTCGATTCGTCAGTCAAAGTCGAAAAGCTCCAAAATTATAATGGTAGGAGTGGGCCTTTTTTTTTTTTTTTTTGAGCCTGAATTTCTGCCATGCTTGCGGAGTCAGAGTCAAGGAGTCGGAAGCAAAGTCCTCACTGCAGCTTATTCAGAAAAGTACTTTACATACATTATTTATCAAAACCATTTTCTAACAAAGTTAGTTTGAAGGAAATCCGCCTTTAAGTTCAGGATCTACATTAAACTTAAATTTCCCCGTAGGTGCAATGTTAAGTCTTTTTCTGAACGGTTCAATATTGAACGAAAAATGGTTCAAATCAAAAAGCGAAATATGGGAATGAGGTGTCCTCGCCGACATCTTTCGAACAAAAAAAAGTTTATTAAATTCCGACAGTCCACTTAAAAGTTATTAGGTGGGGAAAGGTTGTTTGAACGGTTCAATGTTGAACAAAAAATAGTTAAAATTAAAAATTTAAATACGGCAATGAAGTATCCTTGCCGAGATCTTTCGAACAAAAAAAAGTTTGTTCAAATAGGACTGTTCACTCAAAAGTTATTAGGGGAGACAGCTTGTTTGAACGGTTCAATGTTTAACTAAAATTGTTTAAATCGGAAATTTAAATACGGGAATGAAGTATCCTTGATAAGATCTTTCGAACAAAAAAAAGTTGGTTCAAATCGAACTGTTCACTAAAAAGTTAGTATCGCGGGACAGGTAGTTAGAACGGTTCAAAGTTACACCAAAAATTGTTCAATCCGAAGAATCAAATATGGGAATGAGCTGTACTCGCCGAGATCTTTCCAAAAAAAAAAAAAGTTTGTACAAATCGGAATGTTCATTCAAAAGTTATTAGGGGGGGAAGGGGGACAGACAGACCGACACACAAATTCCCCATCTCAAAACCTTACTGTCCAACTTTAAAGTTTTCGATTTTTTTTAATGTTTTTATTTTTGTTTGACTTTTTTTCAGACCTGGAAATAATTTTAGGATGCATTAAACCGCTTTTAATGCTTTTTTCGTTTTTTTTTCTTTTTAACTGGAGAGCAGGCTAAAAAGGCAACAGATAAATCACAATACTAAATCATAGCTTAAATTTCGCTAAACGCAAAATGTATGAACAGAAATATTTGCATGTTCGTTAAAAATTGCGACAGGTTACATAACTCATTTTATTCAAAAATAGATAACCATGAAAAAAAAAAGAGTCAGCTTACACCCTTTTTTTTTTTTGCTACTTTTGCTCCTAGTATGATTTTTTATTTTGCTTAATCTTGCATCAAAATATTTTTTTTTTTTTTTTTTTTGCTTCAGTCGCGCTAAAATTGTAATTTTCCTGCTTCAGCCTGCTCCAAGACGTGTTTTTTTCCCTCCAGTAGGCTTCAAAATAATTATTTTTCCTCTCCAAAACAAAATTTTAGCTTCTCCGAAATTGTATCCATCGTATCCCACCCCTGATATAGTTTAAATAAAATAGACTTGAGTAATGAGTATATGATAGTAAGTTATAGAGACCGTCACATATTTACAATTGTAATATTTCAATGAAAATATCTCATAGATTATCATAGAACAGTGGAGAAAAATGCGTAGGCAGGCGAACTATGCTTCTTTTAGAAAGATACAGTAAAAGAGATTAGGGTGGGGGGTTAAATAATTGCAATGAAAAGGCAGGATAGCATTTAAAAGTGCAGCATTAAACTAATAGGTAAAATCTGAAATAGCATTTTCCTCCTTAATAGCAAACACCTTCCAACAACGGACAAAACTTCCGGTTCCGTTATTCGGAAGTTTTACTATAAGTCTCTATACTCACATCAAAGCGATCACTCGGAAAGTGTCTGCTGTGTTGTGAAAATTTTGGTATCTGCCCGATTCAGAAAACTCCAAAACTATTAATCCCGTTTGCTGCCCGATTTCAAGCCACATGCAAAACATACTTTTAATTGTGAAGTAAAAAATAGAGTAAATAGAATTCCCTCTTAAGAAAACTTAAAAAAAAAAAGAAAAGAAAAACATCGGGCTTGCATCGGCATTTAGATATTTTTAAGGCCGATGGGCCGATGTTTTTTCCATGTTAGCGTTAGCATCGGCGGCCGATGCCGATAGCCGATGGAAAAAAATTCAACCATCGGCGCCGATGCATTGGTCAAGCCTTAGTTTTCAGTTTGAAATTTCGTTGATTGACTGGTTTTTGAAATAAACAGTTCAATTAATCACATTCTTCCTTACATAATCCAAAAGAGTCTCTTTGATCATTTGAGTTTACAGTGTTATTTCAGTGATAGAAATAAAAAGAACTATACACAGTAGCAACTTAACTTGACTATGGAGATATAATCTGAGACCAAGCAAAGGAAGTAGTTTCTTGAACGGGGTCCGAATTTTGGGTGAAACAAAACTTTTCGCTACAGAAATCAGATCTATTTGTCAAAACCATTCGAATGTAGCCTTAATTTATCAAAATTCTGTAAATTGTCAATTATTTGCAATTTTACGAGTGGCGTAGCGTGGAAGCTTACATCCATTCGAAACGAACGCTCTAGCCAATAAGAGCTCCCAAACAATAAGAGATCTCCTCTAATCCGCCAAGTAGGCTGTGACGTTTTAACTGTTAACTTGCTTTTCCTAGGTTTTTCTTCCGCCTCTGTTGATGTCATTGGCAAGAAATGTTGCCTCGAGCATAAACAGATTTTTTGTCTCACTGTCCTGACAAAATACCCAGCTTTTCCTATCAATGACTTGTTCACCTACATAAGAAAAATATTAATATGTTATAGATTTTCTTCAAAAAAAAATTGCCTGCAAAAACGATTATATGAATTAGGCAGAGCTTCCCTAAGTATTAAAAAAGGGCAGGGTGCTGTTTTTTAAAAAAGGGCATTTTTTTAAACTAAAAGGCATTGATTCGTCTCAAAGCAATCGTGAGATATCTTACTGTTATTCTTCGCATTACATGTTTTACTGTCTCTTCATTCGAAAGGTTCTTTTGGCTCTGGTTAATTAAGTGCAGTTAAAATTTTATTGTTGCCATAATTTAACATTTTTGTTAAACACCGTTTTAAGAAACTCTAAACCCTAACTAAGTAAAATCGAAGATTTATAAATATTCATTTTATGCCTCCCTCCCCCTCAAATATTTAAAACTGAAGCATGAAAAAAATTACACTTGCATATACATGACTAATTTCCACCAATAATGAGTTTAAATGAAACAAAATTTATAGTTTGCTTTTTCCTGAGCTGTACATTTTTAAATAAAAGAACACTTTCATAAAAGAACACTTTAGTCAACAATGAGAAAAAATTGCTCGAACATTTAAACAACTGCACATAACCTTCGGAATTTTTTCCTCTTGTATTGTTCAGTTTCAGCATAAGTAATTAGAAAATTAAACTTATGATATCTTAAATAAAATAATTCAACTCTTCTGAAAATTTGATAACCTCTAAATATTTTTGACATATGATTGTTATCGGATGGAAAATTATATGAATGAGTTTTAAAGAACTGCTAACAAGCTCACAGACACTGAAAAAATGACTTGTAACACAATTCCATATTTGTCAATTACATTGAAAAATTCATCAATTCAAAGCATAAAGTAATAGTAAAATGTAATTTTATATTTAACAAATATTTGAACTTTAAAATTGAATAAAATAAATTAAGCTTCACTACAGTTACTAGTGTATTACTTAGAAAATTCAATGATGATAAAAACAAAATACTGTATTATTTACATACATATCACATTTCAAATATATTTAAAAGAAAATCCCTCTACGTTTTAAAGCCTTCCATTTTTTAATTACATATCCTGGGTTCACATTGCCATTTAATTTAATCAGCATTAGCTGGCTAACATGATCCATTTTTAAACTTGATCTTTTATCAGTCAACACTAATTTAACCTGGGAAAACATTCTCTCAACTTCTGCATTTGAAATTGGCAGTACACAAGCAACAATATTTCACCATTAACTTCTACAGTTTTCAGAATCGCTGAACAGATGCTATGAATTGAAATATTACTTTGGAAACTGGTGTAAAATACCCTGTCCCTCTCAGTAAATAAAGCAAGAGAAACCCTGAGTCAAGGATTAAGGAAATGATTGAGAACTTAGCAGTGGCTCATCAGATGGAAACCATGTGTTTGTTCGTTATTGCTCCCAAAGTGACAGGTGGAAGATCATCTGTTTAGTATCTACAATGCCCAGGCCACTTTTATCCCCTGCTGAGCAACTGATAATGGAAGGCATGCATTTCTCAATACCAATCCAAGTAGGAGAGGACAGGGGGGGGGATGCTTGTTATTTTCACTTCCAAAACATCATAGAATAACAAGGGGAAGTTGAAACTGGTTTGATACCTTTTCATAATAACTCTCTTGAATTAAAAGGGCGCTACTAAAGAGGCAACCAGGGCCTGGTAAAAGGGCAAGTTGGGGGCATTCTAAGTATCAAAGGGCAGGCAGGGCGCAGCAAGCTTGGGGGAAGCTCTGAATTAGGTTTGTTCTAAACAGTTTTGATTCAGTAAAGGGTCATTCCATAGACATGTCAACCTCAGCCGAAGAAAAAATTTAAAAATTTAGAAGTGAAAAAAGTATCAAAAAATAAATAAAAATCATACAACATAAGAAGTTTAAAAAAATTGAAAAAGTATTGTAAGTATCACTGAGATTAGCCATAATAAATAGTTTGTAGTGTGTTTACTGTTTGTTATTCGATGGTTACGTTAGTCACACTCCATCTTGAGTAAAAGCTACACTTAAGACAAAAAAATTAAGAATTAATAAATGTGTTTTATGTTTTTAAAAGCCAACTTTACACATTTTTCAAATATATCATTCATTTTTTAACACTTGCTTAACTTGAAGAAATGTTTGCCTCACAACATGGGCATTAGTTTTCAAAATTGCAAAAATGTTACTTTAGTCACGCTGCTATTTTGGTTGAAAAAATATCTTCTGTCAGTAATTTTGTTTTAAATTCTTAGCAAAAATGATACATAGATACCATGCACATTGTAAATAAAACAGCATAGCTAAAAAAAATTTTTTATCCTTTAAGTTACAAGTAAAAACAGTTACAAAATCAGCTCTGAATGTTAGGTTAGTCACTATGGAATGACTCTAAAACAACTTATTCAATAAAACAACTTATTCAACAAAGCTGGATTTCGTTCTAGTTTTGACAATTTGGTTCATTAAAGCGGTTGCAACTAACCGGTATTCACTCTTTAAAAATATAATAGCGTCATTAAAATACGAAAGAATACCTTTCTGTAGTGAATACAATTTAGATAGCAGGAAAATCTCAACTCTCTTTAACCCATTAATGCCTAGCGTCCCTTTTTAGGGAGAGTCCAAAAAAGGTTATGAATTTCCCAAAAATGCACATTTCAGCCAAATAATAGTGTTCAATTAGTACCTTGGTATTGTTTCAATTCGTTATTAACGGATTGCAGCACATAACCATTGTAAAGTGTGTTCTGTAGCAGTTGTATGATCTTTATCAAAAATGACATCGTTCACAATCTCAAGAAAAAAAGCTGTTTTCAAAGTTATTCCCAGCTTCCCAGTTTATGTTAATTGCCGATTTTATTTCTTCTTATGAAATGTCTTTTTAAATATTATATTGTAGTCAGAAAAAAATTTAGTAAAAAAAAGTATGTACCCTCTGGGGTCTATGGTAACTTTTAATAAGGGACGATTTTTCTTTCCTAAAAAAAAAAATATTTTTTACATAATATTTTTATCATTATTTTTCCTGTCCATTAAACACTGTTTGTAACCAGTATACAAAATGTCTTCGGAAAAAAATGTCAGGCATTAATGGGTTAAGGAATCCTTCTTATAATCACAATTTAACTTTTTTGTATTCAAGCAGGGAATTTAGTGTTTCTGGAAGGCAATAAATATTTACAAATTGAAATTGCTATCAACAGCAAGAATGATCAACATCTATGAAGAGTACCAAAACATTTGTTGTATATTGTAAGCTTTTATAACTAATGTTAAGTTGTTTTTCAGCTTTAGCTCTTCATTGGTACATCTTAACCTTTAGGAACCGGGCGGTACACATATACCATAAGTCCTTCTTCTTTATAGGACGGGGTTGAAATTTTCACTCGAACCCTTTGGAGCCAGGGATTTTTTCAAGGTTTCATACGTCTGGTACGACAGTTCATACCTTCTCTTTTCAATGGAAAAGAAATCTGTGGTTCAACTGTCGTACTACCTGGGTCGAAAGAAAAATTTCTATATGAACAGCCCGGATCCAAAAGGATAACTATTACTCATTTGTTAGTGATGCAATTTCAAAATTTAAAAAAGATTGCAATGATTTCAAAAATTTATAGATTTCGGGGGGATCCATTAATCTTATTTTAAATTTATTTCCCATGTGAAATCTCAAGTTCTTCTGTTGGGGACATACTGAAACTCAGAAAAGAAAAAAAACTTTGCCTCCCATCAATGACTCTTCCTGCTTTTTAATTTGCAAAATCAGGTAGCATTATAAAAAAAAGAACAAAAAACTGATTTTCAAAATTTTAACCAAGCAGAATGCTGAAGTTATTAATAAAAAGTGTAATATAAAATAAAAGACAGAATTTAAAATTATTTTGTTCTAGTTGGAAAAATTATGAAACTGGTTTTGAAATAAAGATGTAGTAAAATATAACTACATGCATTCCAACAAAGAATGAAATCTGTATACCAAAACGTAATTGTGTATCTTGTATTTAAAAAAAATTGAATTATGTTCATTCATCTGAAAGATTGTTTATGTCAAATTTCAAATTTTTAGAACAAATACAGACTTTTTAGTTGTTCTGATTTTCCTTATAAAAAATATTTTGTCCTAATATGCCTGATTTTTTTTTAAATAACTTATTTTGATATTTTTTTGTGAGTAAGTTTGCAAAAAGTTGGGTTTTCTAAGTGTTTATATATATTTTTTTCTAGTGTATTATAAATTTTTATTTTCTAGTGTATTATAAAGTACAATAATGCTAATTTTAGTTGTAAAGGCTTAAAAATTGTGTTCAGACGAATGCCGTAACTTTTTCTGTAGTTTTTGTATTAGACCTTTTGAAAATCTTGATATGGTAATTTTTATAAATGTCTATTGTACTTGTACTACAGTTTACAATTTTCTTTGTTGTATAAAAATCATTAACATACTGTTTGTTTTTATGTTTAGGTACTTCAGGCATTTCAAGTGTCTCATGAATCATCTCAGGATTCTCCACGGTATGATAACACAACTAGTGAAGGGGATGCCAACACATCATCTTCAACAGCTGTTATTCTTACTACGCCTCAATCTACTAGCACTACAGAGCTCAGTGTTAGCCGTGTATCCCAAAGATTTGAGACATCAGTCCATAACTCTCAAACAGAAAAATTTTCAGGATGCCAAAATACTGTCTCCAGAACAACAACGTGGATTTTAGAGGAATCCTCCTTAAATGAAAGTTCTCAAGCTATAAGCGTTCAAAAATCATCAGATATTGAGTATTCTGAAGGTAAGGACGATGATAGACCAAAGAAAAAACGAAAGAAGAAGGATAGGGTAGACCCCGAGTCTCCCCCTAAATTTTGGTGTGAAATATGTTCAAAAGGATTTTGTTCTGCTTATAACTTGAGACGGCACTGCAGAAACGTTCATAAGATGAATCTTCCCAGAGGGACATCAGATGTACCATTTCCTTCTTCTCAGTGCCTTTCACATTTGCAGCAAACAGATTCTTCTCCAACTGAAAGTTCAACTCCCAGAATACAATATGGAACAGTTCAGCAGACTGCCCTCAGTCCTAAAGGTTCCGAATTCATGCTGCCATCTCCTTCACGGGAAACAAAAAATCAAGACTTTTCTGTGAAAGCGTCACCTAGTCAACATGGCTCACAAATTCAATCATCTGAGTTCCAGATGCAAACTCCACCCAGAATATCCTCTCAGGCTTCATCAACACATGTTTCTCCTGTGACTTCAAAAGACTTCAGATTGAATACTCCAACAACAGCAACATCTCCTCAACTGCCTCAAAATAAATGTTCATCTGTAACAAAATCCCCCACTTCTCCCAAATTTCAGAGACTTCCAACCTCATGTGCTGCTGCCCAAGTTCCTCAGTTGGCAAAAATATCTCAAATGCAGCAAGTTGCCTTGTGTGGACAACAAACACTGCAACAACAAAGACAGCTTGGCCAACTGCAGGCATCTGGATTATTGCAGCCTTTGCCTAGTGTCGCTTGCCAAGCTCAGCAGGTTCAAGCCACTCAGTGTCCTCATTTTCAAAATAAACAGTTAGTTCAACAAAGAATCGATCAACTTCAGTTAATGCAGCATGCGAGTCAGCTGTCTTCTGTTCAACATGGGCCGCATGCTATTCAGAAGCAAACTCAAGTTCAGCAATTCAAAAAATGTGGCACATCTCAGCAAGTAACTAAAATGACAGAGTCAGAGCAGATACAGCAGGCCGCTCAGTTGGCTCAAAACCAACACATTTTGGCTAATCAGCAAATGCAGAAGCTCATTCAAATCAGACAAAGTGCTATAGCTGCTTCAGGAGTGGCATCCCAGATTGCCTTAGGAAATACTGTACCAGTTCAAGGTTCTTCAAAAACTGCAACTCAGTGTTTTCAATCTCAATTGGCTGCAGCGCGACAAGCAGCTGCTGCAGCCCAATTGCCTGCAGGCCAGCGATCACAAGGGACTAGCTATAGTTTGACTTCTCACGATGCTTCAGGCCACCAGTTTTTTCCGCCTTCCATCCATCCTAGTCAGGAACAATCTTCATGCCCACATTCTTCATTTTCCTCACAAAATATAACAGATTTCAGCTCCGCTGCCCCTTCTTATCCAACTATTAGGCTGTCAACTGAGACAAATGACGGCCTCGAGGACTTGGAACAATTTCTTCTAGAAAATATGCCGTGGAGTGGTGATCAGGCAGCATCCCATGGCTTAGCCCAGCAAGCTGGAAATAGACCATCTAGTGCTGATTCACTTACACTTGCAATACCAACTCAGGTCTCTGGATCCAACAGAACTGGTATAAGTGGGAAAAAGGGAACACCAATAACTAGACCAAAGCCAAGAAAACCCGTTGCTACACAGAGTTCAAAAAACTTGTTGGGAAACCTAGGCCGTGGTGTTAAGAAAAAATCTTCTGCAAAGAAAGCAAAACCATTAGAGTCGGACTGCATTGTATCTAAATCTGAAGGGTTTTGTCAGACTAATATTATTATGCCAGGATCACATAGTTTACATATAATGCAAAAACAAAATGAGAAAGTTCATGGTATGGATTTAGTTGAGCCAAAACAAGTGAAAGATAGTGTAAATGAGACTGACAGTTCAGACAGTGTGCAATGTATTAATGTAACGCATGGTGCCATTTCAAAAAATGTTTCAATGGGTGTTAATTTTACAAACTTTGCCCCATCGGGACTTTGTACGATGGAGAAAAATGTTAATTCAATGTGTCACATAGACCCTGTTTCTGCGAAGGAAATGTATGATATTAGCAACAAGAATACTTTTTTAGACCAATGCAATTTAGTGAGCAAAAGTTCTTCCAATTTAGACCAAAGTAAAAATACTACAAGTATGAACTATAGTGGGATGGGACATAGCTCAGGGACTGCTTTTGAAAACTCGGAGAAAGAACAGAATTGCAGCTATAAAAACTATAATCTCGGCAATGCTCCACAAATATATTCAAAAAAGTCCAAAACCTCTAATGCACAGGATATTTTTTTAGGGCAGCGAAATAGTGAGGAGAGCGACATAAATAGTGATATTCGTAAGAAGTTTACAGAAACTTCGACTCAAGGGAATTTAAGTGCATCGGATGCGAAAAAGGAATGTGATATAAAAAGGTGTTTGTCAATTATTGAAGAAATGAGAGCTAAAGCGGCAAAACACTCTGATCCTTTTTTAGGTGGAAGTAATTTAAACAATAAAAGCAAGAATTCAAAGAAATGTGCAAATAATAAAACAGTTGAACAGAAAAAAGAAATTGAGAAGAAGAATTTTATCGCAAATAATAATTCAGCAAACACAGAGACATTAATGGTGCCAGAAAAACCAACAGCAGTTATTGATCCTACAGCTTCTTCGCGAGAACTGTGCAATGATGTACATATTGAATGTGATACTAAGAGTGAAGAAGGGTCAAACCAGTCGTCACAAAATAATTTTGTGATTACTAACACAGAAAGTTCTGTTAAAATCTCAGATGCATCAACTGATTTGAAGGAAAATACCAGTTTAGACAAAGCTCTACATACAATGTTAAATGGTGATGGAAAACTGGAGGAACATATGCCAAAGGTTGAGGACTTCCATGAGGAAATTACTGTAAAACCTGATGTTGCAGAATTGATCAAAACCAGTGAAGAACAATCTTTACCGAAAGTTAATGATTTTGAAGAAAATAATGTTGCAGTTTCTAATATAAAACTGGAAATAGACACCAAAAATTTTAAAGAAGAAAATGCTTTGTCCCTGAAATTGAACAATCACAATGAAAATTCAAATCACGAAGGTACGATTCTGAATGATGAGAATTTCTTTTCGAAAGAAAATAATCCAGATAATTCTAGTTGTGATCAAGGATTAAAACAGCGCATTGCTTTAAGATTTCGCAAAACAACCGATGGCACTGCTAAAGTAAATGATGGAGATAAGAATATTAAATATTATGTTACTGAAAAGACTTCCGATGACTTAAAAGTACCTCTAACCAAGAAAGGCTCTCAAAAAAGGAAAAAAAGCAAGCAAGAAAATAACAAATCTGAAGGGTCGAAAACCGATTCAAAGAAGTCCGTGTGTAATAAATTTGGTAGTGAATCTGAACTACAGGAAAACGGCCTGATGAACAGTGAAAAATCGTTTACAGTTGAGAAAGAAATTAACGGGAATGGGCATCCTTTGTCTCCTTGTCATGAGATAGAAAATAATGCCTCGTTGGAAAACGAAAGCCATGAAAATGAATTTTGCCTGGGTAAACAAATTCATGACCCTTGTGTGGACGAAATACCTGCCGGCCGATTGCGCCTGAGGGACACACCAAAGACTTCTGTAAAAAGAACTTGTCCCTGCTGTGTCGATTCTCAAGAACCAAAAAGGTGCCGTGAGAATGGCACCGGCAACCTCACGAAGAAGAGTACATTGAAAGCTAGGAACACCGTCAACGGACACAGTGAGAAAGTCAATACGCGGTCTTCATCTCGTCTCAGGTCTCGGAATACCACTGTTAATTAATCAACCGGTTTTAATGTACTCTCGACTTACTAAGCTAGTCTTTAAAAGTGATGAATGGTACTGTATATAGTTGAATGTTTAATAATGAAAAGACATTTTTATAAAGACATGTACAGATTTATAAGTACTTGTAAAATAAACCTCAATCGAAAGCTTCTAATTCTCAGATGACATTTTTATGGATTAATGCAAAACATCTTGTATTTCTGTAATGTAAATGATTTAATATTTAGAGTCAAGCAAGAATGCTACATAATTTTATTTTTAACATCAGTAAAGCAAGGTATTGCTGCATATCATTTCATCAGCTTAATTTTTCCTCATAAGTGTAGATTTTATTGAAATTCCTTACATTAAAGGAATAAATCTTTACATAATTTTAGTGTATGTCATATTTGACTTCTCGATTTCATATTTAAGTCTTATTTGCCAATGACATTTTGATCAAACACATGTTGATTTTTCTTTAGTTCCAAATGTGCTGCATTGAAATCTGAGCTTTTACCTACACATGATCAATAAAATTCTAAATACTGATTTTATAATAGCTCCATTTTATTTTTGAATTACATGGAATAAAATTTCTTAATAAATGTTGTTAAACAAATTACTTAAGAGTATATTATTTTATGATTAATTTTGAAATTTAATTCAAAGTTCTTAAGACTATCCAGCAGGCTAAAATTTCTGAGAAGAAAGCAAAAATAAATATATTAATAATGAAAAATTTTTCTTTCATAAAATGTTAGTTATTTTGCAAGAAAAAATAATAAGAAAAGTTTTTATCATGTGCCAAAATGCTAGTTTTTTACTATCCTATGCAATTTTGAAAATGAAACTTTGCTTAAGTGTATGTTCACTGGTTGGCCTACCCTATACAGTAATACTGGGTATACAGGGTCATCCAAAAGTCAGTCGACTTTTCAAAACGTTATAATTACTGAACTATTTAATATGAAATTATGTGGTTAGCATAGGAATGCTCAGAAGCACTGGAGATTTTTGTTCATTTGAGAAAAAAATTACATTAGTTACATTTTTGACTAAAACGTGGTACTAGTGTTTCCAGAGCCCGATTATCCTGACATCGGACATGGGGCACATTTCTATTTCAGCCCCCCCCCCCCTTCTCATATCAGTTACTTGTGAATATCGGGAAAAGTGCCAATTTGACCATGGAAATTTTCAATTTTTGAAGATACTCAGAAAATAAAATTAATATACACATTAGTAACAATTTTTTTTTTTAAATTGGGGGCATGGTCAAAGTGAACATTTACCCCCATTTTAGGGGGTTGTCTTTGAGCGTTACAGACATGATGGAGAATGTTACCGATCTGACAAATATTACAGATTTCACACTTAGTGTACAAAAGTAAACATATTCACTACCTTTTTTGTTTAAAAAGAAAATAATTATTATTTGGAATATATAATACTTATACAGCCTGAACGCTTTTTTGTTTCATAAATAAAATTAGAGACTAATTAAAAGTTAAAGTTTAAATTAGTGCGACAAAGTTTTTTTCAAACAGGTGAATAGTTTAATAGTTAAAAAATCAAAATAAAATAAAATTCTTAACACAATCTTAAAAACGAAATTATTCAAGACAGTTTGGCGGGGAGAGAGATCTGCACTAAACTGTCCGTAAGTTTTCCATTTTAAAACAAAATTATATTTTTGAGTGCAGTAGTTACGAACGAAGGTTTGCATATTGATGTAATAGAAAAGAGGGTGAAAATGGCAATAAATTAGTTTGAAAACTCAAATTTTGCGGAAAGTGTTTTCAAGCATTTTAAAAACAAAATAAACTGCTTCCAATAATGGAAAATTTAGCAGAAAAAAGATGCACTTGAAATTATCTTTGTTCTTTAAAACTCAACTCATAATACAAAGAAAGAATAGCAAAAAAACATCGGTAACGCACGCATCAGTTTCGTAACAAATATCTTCTACTTTGGCGCTGCCGACATGAAATTTCCCACAATATGATAGCTGAACATCCCTAATTAAAGATTCGAAAATAAAAACACCTTATGTTCATAGCAATAGGTTTCTTTTCCATTATGCAAAAATAGATTGAAAAATTAATTTTGTGTCTTAATTTCCACTGCCGACATGACACTTCATTTGGTAGAAACAGAAAAGTCAAGATTGAAAAAATCTTATACTTTTTTTATCGATCTAAATTCATTTTATCTAAAACACAAGAGTTAATGTGTTTTATGTTCATCTATGACGATTATTTCCTTTTGTATTTGTTTCTGCTGCGATGTTTTATAATCCACAGGATTTTTTTAAACTTTGCGATTTGAATGTGTGACGCGCTGCCGACATGACATTGAGGCAATAAAAAGAGTTCTATTGTCACAAATTAAAGTAAAACCTGAAAATTTTGTCATGGATTGTATGTGCGACGCAGTTTACTGTATGAAAAAGGAAAAAAAATGGTTTTTATTTGAAAGTGCTTGAGAAATTCACTTGTGACTTAAATTAGCACTTTTCCTGATATTCACCCTTACGCGTTACAAGTAAAAAAATTGTTACAATACCAGAATAAAAAAGTTTGTGCAAAGATCGAACTTAAAAAAAAAAAAAAAAAAAAAAATCAAATTATTAAGAGAAAAATATAAGTCGACATATACAGTAGGCTTTTAGTATAATAGTAAAGCATACAGTAAGCATTTTAGTAAAATATACAGTAGGAATTTGGTATTTAAGAGACATTGGATAAAGTAAAGGGATTTTTTGGGCCCCCTGAAATCTAAGAGGAGGGGCCTGTGCCCCTGCGGTGATCAGGCTCTGAGTGTTTCATGTAAAATACAATCACATGCGTGAACGTAGAAATACAAGAACACAAACTTTTGTCAAAATTTATTTTTCCAGTACAAGAACAAAAAAGGAGAGCATCTTTAAATTGTTTGAACATGGAATGAATTAAGTAAAAAATTGTAAAATGAATTCAGCCTAGAATTTTTTGCTCATAGCTCTTATAATGTGTACACAACTCCCACAATTTTTTCAACTACATCTTCTTTCTTCTTAACAATAGCAGCTTCTCCATCTAAATATTGTTGCTTACTTATTTTGTTAGCAATGAGTTTTTCAACCAGCAACATTTGCTGTTGCAATTGTTCTTTCAGAGTCTTGTCATAACGTTGAATTTCAGCTACCTGTAAATTGAAAAAAATATATAAAGCTTTAGTAGTGGAGAAAGGTACTTAAAACCAGCTTTTATGAGCAATTTTATTTTTAAAGAATGATACAAATTAAACGCAACCATAACCAGAAAATTAAATAAGTACAAATATATATCTAGCTTCCTAGGGTTTATGTACTAATCCCAGCAGTAGAATTTTCTTCAGCAGTTAGCAACATGAATTAAAAATCCAGAAATAATCTGCTCGAAAATTTGACATTAGATTACGCCAAATCTGAAACGGCTCTGAAAAATATTTAACCCATTAATGCCTAGTGTCCCTTTTTAGGGACAGTCCAAAAAAGGATCTGAATTTTCCCAAATTGAACATTTCAACTAATTAATAGTGTTCAATTAGTACCTTGGTATTATTTTAATTCGTTATTAACAGATTGCAGAACATAACCGTTGTAAAGTGGGTTCTGTAGCAGTTTTAATATGATCTTTATCAAAAATCACAGCTTTTTTCTTGACATTGTGAACGATAAGTTTTCAAAGCTTCCAGTTTATGTTAATTGCTGATTTTATTTCTTCTAATGAAATGTCTTTTTAAATATTATATCGTAGGCAGAAAAAAATTTTAGTAAAAAAGTATATGCCCCCTGGGGTCTATCGTAACTTTTAAGAGACGATTTTTCTTTCCTTAATGTAAAAAATTATTTTTCACATTTTTTTAAATTTTTTTTCCTGTCCATTAAACACTGTTTGTAACCAGTATACAAAATATCTTTGAAAAAGAAAATGTCAGGCATTAATGGGTTAAGAAACGTAACTTCAAAGAATATACAAGCTACCTGTGGATTATATGTGAGAAAATACAGCACAAATCTTTGTTCACTAAAATTCAGGCCCCCTCTTCCCTCTAAACAAAGAAATACCTCTCAATAAAGGACACGAAGGAGACTGAAGTTTTTGTCCCTTAGAGGGGTATCTTGTTCAGAGGTATGAATTAACCCGTAACAGCGGAGGTGAAAAGTAGGACATAACGGGATGTGAGGTCTCAGAGACCGCGCAACGTTCTAAATTTTAGAAATCATGTAATTAAGATAGAATATCGTCATTTCTCTTAGATGGTTTTTTGAACTTTTATTTATTCAGAAAAAAATTATTTTTAAATTTTGAATTGAAACATACCTTTTCCGAGGACACTTTGCTAGGCCTTTAAGATTTTTTGAGAAAAAGCCTATGTTGTCGTAAATATTTCATTACAAATAATGAAAATGAATATGTCATTTATTAATGATTTTATTTTAGTTATTGAATATGTGCAGAACATTTTAATACCAAAAAATTGAATGTATCATATTACAGAAAATTTTTGACAGCACCGTAACTGATATTAAACTAGAGGAAGTAAAAAAATCATAACATTTTATACTAAGTTAAAAATAAAATTCGCATTCCCAGATAATTATGGAATAGCAATTATTAACAGAAATATTTAATTTGCAAACAGGGACATCATTTCAAGTTTTTCCAGGAATGGCCAAGGGTAAAAAACCCAATACAATTTCACCAGAAAATAACAACAACCACGCCCACTTATATGTAAATACATTGATTTCTCAAGGGGAGGGGGGAGGGGCAAATTCCCCCAACCACTTTGAATGTATTTACATATAAGTGGGTGTGGTTGTTGTTTTCCGGTAAAATTGTATTGAGTTTTTACCCTTTGCCACCCCTGGAAAAACTTGAAATGACATCCCTCTGTTTGCAAATTAAATATTTCTGTTAATAATTGCTATTGCATAATTCTCTGGTAATACAAATTTTATTTTTAACTCAGTATAAAATGATGTGCCTGTTTGCAAAGACTCTTTTAAGCACATTTCTATGAAGTGATGTTTTACCTTTTCTGCTACATCCGATCCTTCATGTTTCAACTTCTGCATCAATTCAGTGATTGTCTGGGTTTCAGTTTTATGATCAGCATTCAATTTTTTCACAGTTGCTTGATAACTGTTCAAATCCTTATTATGCTTGAACTTATTCAGAGCTTCATCGAATTTGGCATAGATGTCGGCTCGTTTGTCACAATGGCCGTGTACGGTTTCAACTAAGCCAGATATTCTAAGCTTGCTTTCCTTGTTTGGATCCTATAATAGAAAAAAAAAGCATATGAAATCAAAATTAGATAATCTACATGGGACAGTAAATATCTTAAATTAAAATTGTAAAAAGAGGGGGGGGGGTAGCTTCACTATTTACAAGTGAGAAGATTTACTTCAGGTTATGTCTGACAATTTATTTGTTTATGCAAAAATACGCAGATATAAATAAGCTTTCTTTTTATTAAATCAAAGAGAAATCTTAAGAATTTAAGCTGTTTTAATTTTTCGTAAGATGGTAGCCAATAGAATAAATATTTATTCATAAGCAATTTAAGGAGCATGTTTAAACAAAACATGCACAACAGGCAACTACTTCTTTAAACGTTCACAAAATAATTGTTGAATAAGGTTGAAAATAAATTGATCAATATTTTATTTAGCTAAGAATATAATTTGTTACTAACATGTAAGTTCACAACAATATAAACAACGATCAATATTATGAATCTTATCTTGCAATTAAGATTCAAAGAGTTATAGAGTCACAAAGATTAAAGACAACATTGACCAGGAATAAGGGACAGTATTTGGCACAGCCCTGCAAATTATTCAAAATATTTTTTTCCTCCGTGGACAGTAAAATGATGCACTATGATTTTATATTCTGCTTAGAATAAATGTTCTTTTTGTGGTATTGTACAAAAATTAATTTTACTTTACTCAGGGGTGATTGTGTTCCGGTATTTTACCGGATTTCCGGTATTTTCATGCTCGATTCTGGTATTTTCATGTTCGAAAATACCGGAAATAAAATATTTTTAATTATACTTTTATCTTCCCACCTCCGGATTTTTTTCTTTTTCGAATTTTCGATGATTACACCGATAATTATTAATAATATTCATCAAATAGAAATGTTAAGATGAAAATTCTAATTGTTTTTTTACCTTACTAAATTATTTTATTTGCATCCGATATAAGAGTTAAATTTTTCTCACTTTTGAACTTTTGATGCTTATTACCTTTAGTTAGGAGACAAATAAATGAAATGCAACAAAATGTAACAAATGCAACTTTCATTACTTTATAAATGCTTTCACACAACAAACAGTAATTCTGTTAGACTTTTGCTTTCTCCTTAAAATATTTTTTTGGAGATGATTGCTCATCACCAGCTCAAAAGTAACTTTATTACTCATTTACAATTTAATTAAATGCATGAACAATATTTTGACTAAAAACTATTTGAATATATGAAATGTGTTAGTTAATGAAAGGAAATTAATTATTATGTATGTATAATCATAAAATTAGGTGTGCTTAAGTAATAGGAGCCTTGGTTTAAAAAAAAACTCCCCCCCCCCCCCACTCTTTCTTTAAAACTTTCAGGTATTTTTTTATGAACTCACAATCACCCCTGTTTACTAACTAATTTTACATGTTCAATTGTGAAGTCTTATGTTGGAAGGATTTTTGTTGGGATTCAGTTGTGTGTTTTTTTTTACATGGGAACTAAAAAAACTGCTTGATTGAAAAAAAAAAAAAATTAAAAAAAAAACATTTTAAAATAACCATAATGCTCTTAGCACCTTTTAAAGTACTAACTATATATTTCAAACAAAAATAAAGTTATCTTTTTGATTACCTATAATTTATTTTGCACTAATATTAATTGTGTTAACTGAAAAGGGTAACGTTGAAATTATTTAGAACTTAAGATAAACAAAACACAGATAACTAGTAATACACATTTGATGTTGGCATGCAGAAGAGTAGGTTCATTAATATAAACATCAATTTCTTATTTAGATGAAATATTATGTCGTGAATATGGAAAACTCAAAACTTTGAGACTCCAAAGAAAGAAAATTGGGGATAAAGAAACTAGATTGTTTGTTTCACAAAGTAATTAAGAATAACACATATCATACAGGAAAATTATTTTGCTATACATTGATGCCAACTTCTTACCTTTGTGATACTGAAGTCCAGCCTGACATAAATGATTACTACAATGAACAGAAGATATAAAGCTATCACAACTAAAAATGGTTCTTGCAACATGAGCATTTTCTGGTATTCATAATGTATCTGAAATGAACATCAACATATTCATTAAAAAATAACCAAGTTACACAGCAAATATAAATCTTTTTTAATGTTTGAATGCATTTGGAATTTTCTTCATTTTTAATTTGTTTCAATTTTTTATTTCTAGAATATGTTTAAGAAAAACTCCACAATTGTCAACAGCATCATTAAGAGTAGGAACTTTTGCTATTTGAAGAGAAATTATTTTATGCATGATGAAAACTAGCTTTCAAAAAAAATTATGACATTAATGACAAATGAAATATTATTACATGTTAAGTTTTGAACATCACTCTCAAACATTCAAATGCATTTATAAAAAGTTATCATCACAAACAAATTATCAATATTACGCCAATAATGTTCAAGATATGATAATGTGTATAGCCTGGTTGTCAGAAGATGGCACTTGGACACGCCTCATTTCAGAAGTGTCCATTTTCATGAACGTGCATATCGTCGAGGAGAAATAAAACACAGAATAACAAAAACAGTCTAACAATAAAATACTAAAGGGTCATCCACACGCAATGGAAAACCGAAAAGAGCTCCTTGAGGAACCAGGTCAAGAGGAAATCCTCTATGTGTATGTGGGGAATTCTGTTGAATTATTCCTGTGGATCTCCGAACGCTTCTCTCATGACATTTTCCTCAAAGAATTCCTTGAGGATTTCCTCAAGGAAAGCCTTCTGATTGACCAGAGCCTGCGTAGGGCCTTTAGAAGCATGCTTTCTAATTATTTGCCAATTAAAAGCAGTTATTGCCACATTTTAAACATTTCAAGAATTAATAATCACTACATGAAAGCATATACCGTATATACTCGCGTATAAGTCGAGAAATTCAGTCCAAAAATGAAGTTGAAAGTTAGGGGGTCGACTTATACGCGGGGCAGAATTTCGGAAAATGTTTCCCGAACAGCAACGAGAAGATTTTTCCGATTCAGAGTCCAACTATTTTAAACAAACGCTAAAGAAGTAAATACTCATACATTCTACGGTATTTTTGCATGATTTGATTGTGAAATAAAGAATAAATAATTACAATTAATGACCGACAGCGTAAAAAGTGCGGGAATTGCCGTATTGGCGAATTTTCCGATTGATGGCGTTTATCTTTTTGAAACAGAATGTAATATGGCTACATCGCAAAATTTCATTGATAATAATGCAAAATAAAAGCAACAGATAGCAAAAATTGTAACCTCAAAATTGAACCCTTACGAAAACCACGATTGTAAAATCGAACCCTTTACAAAAATCGCAATCGCAAAAATGAAACCCTTTTTGTGAAAAAGAATAACAATCGTGCTATTTTCAACATAAGAATGCTCACTGTATTTCATTTTCCTTCTTTTTAAAATGTTTATATTCAAAAATCGTGGTAAAACGTTCCCAGATCGGTCCCAATTTACAAAAATCGCAATCACAAAAATGAACCCTTTTTGTAAAAAAGAATAACAATCGTGCTGTTTTTAATACAAGAATGCTCAGTGCGTTTCATTTTTATTCTTTTCAAAATATTTATGTTCAAAAATCGCGGCAAAACATTCCCGATCGTTTCAGAAAGTGCGGTCTCGACTTATACGCGGGTTTTCGATTTTTTCCCGATTTTCCTTCAAAAAGTAGGGGGGTCGACTTATACGCGAGATCGACCTATACGCGAGTATATACGGTAAGTACTTTTTCTTTATTGAACTCATAGTTAAACTGTTACACATTAATCATTAAAATTTTATACCCGAAATACATATCAACAATGTTCAATCAGCAAACAATAACTTAAGAATTAAATTATATCTTACTCAAGATATTTACTGCAAACTCAATGCAAATAAATTATAAAGCACTGAAATAAATGTGCAGACAGAAAATTTTGAATGATTCGCTACAATGTCGATAGCAGTTTTAAAAGGGCCTTACAATTCATTGGGGATAAATAAGCAGACAACTAATGAAGTTTTGTTCAGGATGCTTGGTTCCTTTTCACATTCTATACTTGCATTAGTTCTTTCCGTTAACTGTTAAATCATTATAGTTAAAGCACTTCCCTAAAATACTTGCATTGTTTCAAAGGAATAGTCTAACAAGAGATTCATGCAACTTGCACATATAAGTTAACACTGTGAAACTAGTTATAACTATGTTTTACCAGCAATGAGTATTTACTGAAGGCACAAGAAAGAGATAATAATAGAGTTCCTAACAAATTAACCACCTTCTTTGGTATTTTACAAAAAGAAAAAAAAATAATTATATCATTTTTTTCACCAACTAATTATTTACAAGTATTCTATTAAGGGCAAATGTTTGAGGCCCTTTTACGCTCATCATAAGCAAGTCTGCCCATTTTTCTAGCAGTTACTAGTGCAATATTTTTTTTCTAAGAAAAAAATCCTGCATTGTGGGCAGTGCTCGAAATTAGCGGTCGTTAGTCGTATTTTGCAACTTTAAATTTCGTTTTGACGACCGCGATTTTGAAACTAGTCGTCACTTTGACGCCTAACTTGTGCTTCCCTGTCCTTTTCCAGTAGCTCAAGGTCAGTTTTCAGAACATCAACCTCACAATAGCAGAAAAGCGTCCTGCTATAATGGCAGAATCGGCCCTCAGCAGAATGACCTGTATCTCCTCTTTCCTCCCCCCAAAGACATCACCAGCACATGCTGTGCCTTTTGTTCCTTTGTACCTGTTTCCCCTTAATCCTTTCTTCCCCACCCTCTCCTGGAAATCGCTGTTCTGCACTAGTTGATGGAGATTCACTCATCACTTCATGTCAACACAGAGCGGCAGGTGAGAGACAAAGGTTTGGCAAACACATACAAAACAAAAAAATCTACAACTGTTTAAGCTTTTTTGGAAGTTTAAACTGCTAAATGAAAGCCTCATCTCTTGCATATTGATATACATAATGCCTTTGACGTGTTTTGCACTGACACTTTGCAGTTTGACTTTTTTTAACGCTCAAGCTGATTTTCTTACGCAATTTTTAATTAAATCGCCGTAATCGATGTTTCTGAGATTTTTTTTTTTTACTGTTTGAGTGCAACAATTAATGACAATTCTACGAAAAACGCTGCAGATTAATTCGTTTTTGTCCGATTTCCCATGCACGTGGGAAAAAGGCTTAGCACATTGCAGGTGTGCAGCAATCTTTTTTCATCTGTTTCTTGGTTGTACCTCTTCTGATAATTTCTTAAATTTTATGTTGTGCAAAGCCTATTCAACTAAAATACAAGGATATTTTTTTGCACCCCTTGTCTTTTAAGCCCCCCCCCCTCCCCCCGCTCCGTAAAAGAAGTAAAAAAAGTTGGAATTAAAATAGGTTCTTGTAGTCCAAAACTTCTGCTGTGATGTATAATATTCTTTAATCTTTTTTATGTTGAGCATTTATTTATACACAGTTCTATATTTTTAGCCCAACAGTACTTGAAAATTTGTATCAGAATATGAAGAAAAATAAAAATATAAAAACATTTTATCAAAAATCTGTTTTTACCCCTTCCCTCCACCTCTGAATGCCATTCTGAGTGTTTCAAGTGAAAATATATGTTAACATGTTTATTAGATTTGTAAAAAAAATAACAATTGATCCTCAAAGAATAATTCAACATCAAAGAAAAAAAACTACATAGTCATATAAAGCCCGAACTCAGTGTAGAAAATTTTTGAAAAAGAAGACTGCAGATAAAAGGCAAAATACAACCAAGTTTATTAGCAAAAAAAAATATAATTATTCTTTTTTTTCCTTTTTGAGAGAGAAATAGAGGGATATTTGGGGGGGGGGGGGGTGTTTAGGGGTATTCTTTTCATTTAATTCTATTACAGTAATAGTCACATTTGCATTTGAGATCTTTAAAATTCAAATTTTCATGCTTATTATATAATTTATGTAAATCTTAACAAAATTTATGCACCTAATCAACGTAATTTGGAAATTGCAACCAAGGAAATTATTTTGGCAACTAAGAAAAAAATATCAGGTGCCATTGGCACCTAACTGACTGATACTAATTTCGACCTCTGATTGTGGGATTAAATTCAACTGACAATGCATGGGACAACAATATTTAAAATCATTAATGCTAAAAATGACAAGGAAGTATACAACTCTCTTTCTATACAACAAAACAAAAAAAGATCGATTTAAAAGTTATTTAGATCATGCAATAAGATACCTCAAAATCTTGAATGTGCTGCTCAACAAGATTTGACTTATGCATAACGATTACGGGCCTTCCAACAGTGTCTAAATATGTATAATGAAGTTCATCTGGTAAGCGATCAACAGCATAAGGTGGCTTTACTTGAATGTTCCTAATAATAAAAAAAAAATAGAAGTCGGGGGAAAATGATAAAATGAAATAGGACAAGAGCACAACATCGCGTCAGAACAGCAGTAGGATCTCCTACTGTTGTTCTGGGGATTACATGCAGTGGGTCAATCCAGGATATTTGACCAAGATCCTGTTCTGGGAATTTTGTGAAAATTAATTCGTAATTTTGTGAAAAATACTAACGGCAGGAAATATTCCTGATCATTCTTTAAACTCGGATTTCTGTGAAGAAAACAATTTTCCAGTATGGGATTTTTGTGAAAGGTCCATTTTTGAGAGTCTGAATTTTGTGAAGGATCACTTTTGGAATTTTTAAATTTTATGAAGGGTCCCTTTTTGAGTGACTGAATTTTGTGATAGGTCCTTTAACGGACCTAATTCTTCTCTAGTTTGACCCCTGACGTGTCTCACAGTTGCTTTGAGGCAACAATATGTAAAGACAGAAAAATAAATAACTAGTAATTTTATGATACATCAGTGGTGGAGTGTTGCGATTGCAACCCTGAATGGGATCAGAGCTGCATATGAAAAATGTTTATGCTAGACAAAGGGGCCTCCAATTGCACCTTGCAGTGGGTCCTTAAATGTGTAAATCCACCAAAAGGTACATTAACCTTTTGGATCCGGGGTGTTCATATAGAAATTTTTCTTTCGACCCGTTTAGTACGATAGTTTAACCACAGATTTCTTTTCCATTGAAAAGAGAAGGTATAAACTGTCGTACCAGACGTATGAAACCTTGAAAAAATTCTTGGCTCCAAAGGGTTCGATTGAAAATTTCAACCCCGTCCTCTAAACTAGACTTCTGGTACAACATGTGTACCGCCCGGTTCCTAAAGGTTAAAGGCAGATCAAAATATCGAAAATAGTGCATGTTTCATTTAAAAATAATACTTAAACTAGAACATATAAAAAACTAAGAATTTACATGGAAAGCTAAAAGTTTCTAAAAATTCACACATAGCTTTTATGATATAAACAGGGGTGATTGTGAGTTTGTGAAAAAATACCTGAAAGTTTTAAAGAGAAAATGTGTGAGTTTCCCCCCCCCCCCCACATTTTTTTTAAAACTAAGACCCCTATTACTTAAGCACAAGTAATTTTATAATAAAACATATATAATAATTGCCTTTCATAAAGAATCAAGACACTTCATGTATTCGAATAATTTCAGAAAGTTTTTAGACAAAATATTGTGCATGCATTTAATTAAATTGTAAAAAAGTTACTTCTGAGCTGGTGTTGCAAATTATCTCAAAAAAAAAAGAAAAAAATAATAATAATAAGGCAACACTAAAAGTTTAGAATTACTGTTTGCTGTGTGAAAATGTTTATAAAAAGCAATGAAAGTAGCATTTGTTTCTGAAAATATGGAAAAGAATTTATCTAGATGACCCCAGTACCTATAAATCTCCTGACAAGTATAATATGACCTGAGTCAAAGATTTCATATTTATTAAGACTGCAGGGAAATACTATTTAAAGATGTTATATATGAGTTAAATAAAATAATTCATTAAAGTTAAAAAAATATATAATGGCATCTTAACATTTCTATTCGATGAATATTATTAATAATTATTGGTACAATCACCGAAAATTCGAAGAAGTAAAAAAATACTGGAGTTGGGAAGATAAAAGCACAATTAAAAATATTTTTATTTCCGGTATTTTCAAACATGAAAATACCAGAATCGATCATGAAAATACCGGAAATCTGGTAACATACCGGAATACAATCACCCCTGTATAAATTATTCTAATAAAAATGCTAATAACTTGAAAGATTAAGTATAAAGAAGTTATGCTTAAACATTTTAAGAAATTCACCAATGTATTTAGTAATTTTGTCACATCGTTGATAGAAATCCTAAGTACTGAATATGAAAAAAATATGTTTAGGGTTCCAAGAAAATTAAATATTATCTAATGCATCTCTCTTCAGCTCAACAGATCATACTGTTTTGATAAATAGGCAAGTGTCTAAATCATTCAAGAATAAAATTTTTACAATGAAAATTTAATACTCTGCATACACTTGAGCTTGAGATCAAATTTGATTATTTTTGACAAAAACGAAGAAAATATCAAGTATCTCTTAAATAATAATGGTAAAAGAAACAATAGAGATGAAATTAGAAAAAATACAGAAATCTGTGTTTTAAATAGCAGGTCTTTTCTACACAACATTTGGAAAATTTACGTTCAGAAATAATATTGAGTTATTTAATTTATTAACTCTTTAAAAATCATCACACACAGAGAAACACCAAACCTCTGAAATTTAAGCTTTAACAGTTCTTATTTTGATGCAAAAAGATAACTTTTAAGGGGTTACAGTACTTCAAAAATGACCAAAAGACCAAATTTTTATTGCTTATTTCAAAAGTAAAAGTTATTTAAAACACTCGGGAAAAAAAAAGCGTTGCTCTAGCTCAGTAATTAAAAAAGTTATGAGTGACTGTAGAGCATGCACGCGATGTGTTTTAATGGAAAAGCAAAACTTTAATGTGCTTTTTCTCGATGATCAGTTTTTAGTGTTTCCATGTTACTGGAATTGCTAAGGATTTTTTTCTATTAAACATACAGCTTCAAAACAATATTTTTTCAGGATAATGTATTTAACAAAACTGTACATAGAATAAGCATATAATTAATTACTAAAAATTTCAGAGCTTGTTAAACCTTTAAAACTTTTAAACCTTTAAATTTTCTGAGAATTTTATATTGGTCACAATTTTTTTCAAATCAATATTTAAGAAAATGAATGCACAGATTTTTAGAGGTGATGCTTTTGATCATTTAGCAAAAATAAATTCTGAAATAAGTGCAAAAACAAAAAAGCCTTAGGGTTTTTAAAAAATTGAAATTTTCTTAAATTTTTTAAATTTTCAAGAAAAGTGGGAAGAATTTTAATGTTAGAAAATGAATTACTGATTGTTAAAAACGTGTAGAAACAAACGTTTCAAAGAATTACATCTTCCACGTAAATTAAAGAAAATTGTTATAACGGTACTGTGACCCCAAATATGATAGGGTAGAAAAGAAAGTACAGTTATATTTAAATGTATTTTGTTCAGAACCATATCATAAAAAAGAATATATTTCATTGTTCTTGCTGTTATTTATTATCTTTGAATTCTAAAGGAATTTAAAATTTATGTAGGACATAGTAAGAATGGGACAGTATTTATGCTGAAAAAAAAATCTAGCTCAACCCCAGTGGAAGTAGCATCAAAAATCTAAAGCGGCTATATTTTACTGGATAGACTAGAAATAATTTTTCCTTTTATTTTTGTACAGTTGCAGAGTTATACTGTTCCTAACGGCTCTCTCTTAATCTAAATGAAATTCTACATCAAAGAATACAAAAATATAATTACTTGCTGCCTTCTGGAAGTATCACGCGAACAGTAGCATCATCAATAACACTGTCATCAAAAACATGATCAACAAAACGCATTTTTAAAACATACAAATCTCCTGAAATGAAAAAAAAATATTTCTTTTTTACAAATCAATAATTGTACCCAAATGAGAATATTAAATGCTGTACCAAGGTTAAGTTAAGTTAAAATGATCCATATATAACACACACACACATATCTTGGGTTGAAATTCATGTGGAAATTCTCACAAAAATTTCAGAGTCCCAAAAAATTTTCAAGCATTAACATCAACATGTAATAATATAGTTTAGCCTTTAGTATTAACAATAGTATTAAATATATCACTTTTATATTTTTAAAGAACGTGAATTTTATCTTTTATTCAGAGTTACATACATACTGACAAACCCACATGTGAAACTAGTAAAAGCGTATTAAAAACAAAACCGCCATTAAAAAACAACTGGCAGTTAAACAGAAAAAAATAATACATAATATTCACATACAACTTCATACCCATACCTAATTATTAAATTTGTTTAACTTTTTCAGTACAAAAATCCATTGAACAAAACACTCACTCATAAGATGAACAATATTTTTTATCCCTAAACGATAAACTATTTTAATACCTACCTCATTATAGGTTAGTTTCTGAATATTTAATTGCATTTTGCAGTCTCATTCTCTACACTACCTACCCTAGAGCCGCTATATAGACAGGCCGACGCATCAAGATTAAGTTTCACCACTTTGGATCCAATTCCTTAACTTTTACTTTCAAATTTTCATTGTTGCGGAGTAGGGTTACCGGAAAAAAGTTTTGGCACATTGCTAAGCTTTGCCAAATCCACGTGTCGCTAATAATTGCTCATAGTGAAAAATTACCAAAACGCGATTGCTGGCCAGAAAAGACAACCACTCAATCACACAAACACGAGCTGGATCCAAAGTGGTGAAACTAATCTTGATGCGCCGGCTCGTATATATAGGGGCCTTAACCTACCCTAACTAGGTTTAATTTTAAAGAAGTTTTAATTTTAAAATAAGTTTCTAATTAAATTAATGTTAAAGGATTCTGTGGGTAGTCAGTTAAGTTAGGTAACATAATTATATAAGGCACAGACTACAAAAGGGGATTAAGAAACTGTATATAATTAGTTAGGTATTAAAATTGTTTATAGTTTAGTGATTAAAATTAGCGTTTATTTTAGGAGTGGGTGTTTTGTTTAGTGGATTTTTGTACTGGATTGCAGAAATTTTGGAAAATATTTTATAACTTTCGATTATTTGAAAATGTTTCATTGTTGTAAAAAATAGTAGTTTTGCATGTTTAGAAGATACCTGAAAAATCAAGAAAAAAATTAATGTTTAAGAGTAATATAGTGCTTTTTAAAAGGCTTTACGCTATGATACCGGGTAAAAAAGAAAAAAAAAGAGCACTTTTTTTTTTTTAATTTTTTCTCATCACCCCAAAAAAAGCTGAAATTTTATAATTTTTTGGGTTTTCTGGCTTATTCCTGGATCAGAAGGTATTCGATTTCAATATATTTTTCAAAACTTCAGAAGGCTTCACTAAACGTAACTTTTCCGTCCAAGAGCATTAAAATGAAACATTAAAACAAAAATTTTAAAAAATCGCTAAAAACACATGAAATTTTTCATTTTTTCAAAATTTCAGGCTCGTTGCGGGAACGGAAGATATTATCCGATTTCAAAAATTTTTGTTTTGTTTTGTAACTCTTCACCAATCGCAACTTTTTCGCACTATTACGATTCGAAAATAAAAACTTCGTTTTTTTCGCTCCACCCTAACATACAATCAATTAATTATATGTGCCCCAAAAATAGCAAAATCCACCTTCAATTTTTGCAAATTCATTTTTTAATTTTGTTTTTAGGGTCATTCCATAGAAAGTGAGACATGCAAGTCATTTTTCAAAAAAAAATTTTTTGGATCATTTTTATTTGATTTTGTCAAAAATATGTTAAATTCTATTGGCAAGTGCTTTTTTTTTTTTTCAGATAGCTCAAATTAATTACTCGAAAAGAAATAATATTGCAAGAATTTTTATGATGTGTAACCTGAGTTACCAACGGTTTGTAACCTGAGTTACTGGGTGAATAATTAATGAAAAAAAACTATGTAGTTACTTACATTCAAATGTAAATTTTAAAGTAGCTTAGAATCTATAGATTTATGTACAATACTTTGTGTCAATCAACAATTTTAAGAGCAGAATTTCAAGTTCTTAGTGAACTAAGTATGTCAGATGTCTGTTTTAGGTAACCTGAGTTACCATAAAAAATTAATTTATCGTTAATAATTATTTTATGTATGAACATATTTTGCATTTCCTAAATAAGTTAAAAGTAGTTTAAATTTCAAAAAAAAAAATTCATTAACCTTTCCAAAACATTTTTTTTCTCATTAGAATCAGTGTTAAACCAGGCACAAGTGTATAAAATGTAACCTGAGTTACCGTGGAATGACCCTTTAGCCAGGGTTGGGTTTTTGACGTCAAAAACCAGTTCTTGACATGACATGTCGAAAACCTGTCGAAAACCCGTCGAAAACCTGTCAAAAACGTCGAAAACCTGTCAAAAACGTCAAAAACCTGTCGAAAACCTATCTGAAACTCAAATACAGTGGTTATTGAGATTTTTTATAAACATATAAGGTTTCTCATCCTGAAAAATATTAAATAAAAATTTATGCATCTTATCAATCAAGTTTAATAAACATTAAACTAATCAATTTAATGAAAATTATTTCTCATTCTTTCAAACTAACTTGTTTTGCCGTGAAAAAAAGTTACAAATATTAAAACTTAAATCCAAATTTTAGAGTAGTTTTGTTTAAATGTTTATATAACTATCAATTAGTTATCTTATCAATCAAGTTTAATAAAAATTAAATTAATAAATTTAATGAAAATTAATTCACATTCTTTTAAATTAACTTGTTATGGAGTGAAAAAAGTTACAAATATTAAAACTTAAATCCAAATTTTAGAGTAGTTTTGTTTAAATGTTTTAATAACTATCAATTAGTTATCTTATCAATCAAGTTTAATAAAAATTAAATTAATAAATTTAATGAAAATTAATTTGCATTCTTTTAAATTTACTTGTCATGCCGTGAAAAAAGTTAAAAGTTAAATCCAGTTTTAAAGTAGTTTTGTTTAAATGTTTTAATAACTATTAATTAGCTATTTTATCAATCTAAAAATCTTTACATCAGAATTTAAAGTGATATTTTTTTTCTTTTGAGTAAAAGCAAAACTAAGTTAATTAGTACTCAATGTGCAAATCTGCTAAATATTTTTGATCAAACTATTATTTTATTTATTTATTAGTTAAAATGTATTAGTTCAAATTAAAATTAAAAAAAATCACTTGTAAAATGTTATTAAGTATACCCAAAACACACAGCAATTAATTAATGTACCCACTTCATTTGTAAAATAAAAAAAACCTGTTACAGTAATTTCTCAAAGCAATAAAGTCATATTCAAAAGCCATATGTTTGATTTTTTAAAATGCTAGTTACCATTATTTACTCCCGAGCCCTTCAATTATGATTAGGATTGCTTATTACACTTTATTTTAATAACCTAAAACTCCAAAAGTTTACTTCAGTGTCTGAAATCAGAAATTGTCAAATTCATTTGAAAATGTATTTTGATTATCAATATCAAATTTAAACATGTTTTGGACAGAAATTTAGGTTTTTGACAATTATGTCAAAAACCATGTCAAAAAATGGTTTTTGACATGACGGTAAAAACCATGGTTAAAACCGGATAAAACCTCCGACTGTCAAAAACTTGCCAACCCTGCCTTTAGCACCTATGAAGTAAAACATTAAATTTTGACTACAGTCTTTTTGTATACTTGGCAAGACCTAGAATTTTTTATTTCAAAATACAGCAGAGTCTGGGTAACTCGAAGTCCCTACAGCCTTCTCCAGAGTCTGGAGACAAAATGAACACTTTGAGACAAAGAAATATTCGAGTTATCGAGACTCCATTTCACCCCAGAGATCCCCATGACCACCATCTTAATGGTTTTTCAGTTGAATGGATATTGAGACTCCACTGTATTTAACATGAATCTCTAAAGTATGCATTCTCTTATATAAATCGTACATTCTATTTCGTGTGTCTCAGAGCACTTCAAATTGCATTTATTATGTATATTTGAGACTAATTTAAGATTATATTTCAACTTTCTGAATGATTTCTTGAAAGTTCTCATCAACCAGTTTATGACATTTTTTAATGATCTTTGCAGACAATTTCATTCGATTTCTGTACAGCAACTTGTTATTTCTGTTATATATCTCCATTTCTAGTGCCAAAAAAAAGCGAAAAAACATAAATAAAAATGTCATCAAATAAAACTTAACATAAAAACAGCTTTAGAAAAAATATAGTAGAATAAAAATTCATTAAACATATGACAAAAAAAAAACAATTTAATAAAAAAGGGGAGAATCTTACCACTATTGTACAAGTACTCATAAGTAGGCACATAATAACCGAGGACATAATGGGTTTTCCATCCACCAAATAATGGAAAGCGAGGACGCAATTCAACTTCTGTCGAGTCATCCAACATGCGTAAATGACTTGTAGAAATGTTACCGATTTCATCACGGTAATAGACATCACTGGCTGATGCAGGCAGTACAGTCTAGAAAAATATATATGAATGAATAAAACTACTGAAAATGTATATTGCTTTGATAAGGATTATGAACAACATGAGGATAGTCCATGAAGTAGATATTAAACTAATTCTAATAATTAACTTTGGGAAAGATATTGATAACTGAAAGCTATTATTATACAATTAGAGGGAAATGGGGCTTGTTGGACCACAGACAAGGTGGACTGTGTATATTATCGTTGTTACGATTAATTGGATATATATATTTCCCTCTATGGGAAAATTTTAAACTAGCAAAACAATATCTAGCACAATAAAACTATACCAAGCAAGTGTTGCAGACTGAAAATGTAAAAGGTATACAAGCATGAATTGCTGATATTTTATTCTTTAAAAAAAGTTGGCAAAAATATACATAGGCAAAAATATAGGTCAAGTTTTCCATCAAAAGCCTGAAAAAACCTAGGTTTTTGATCAAAAACAAAAGCAGGCTGGGCTTTTCAAAAAAAAAAAGAGGGGGGGGGGGGGTTCAAACCCTGAATAAGAGTAACTTACTTTGAAAGATTTGACAGAGGCAATGCCACTTTGATCTCTTTGGAATTCATATCGAGAAAAGGGTCCTTTCAGCTCAGCCCCAGTGTGAGCTAAATCGATGTCTTCTTCGACAGAAATCACACCCCAGTGCGATACCTCGACTGCACGGTTTATGTTAGTCACACTGAGGAAAGGATTGTTGTTCTCACAATGAATGGTTAATTTGTTCTAAAAATGAAAGAAATTTTATGAGTAAAATGGTATTACAGCTAAAAAAGGTTGCAATCAAAATCAAACAAATTTTACTCAGTGCCCTGCCTAAGCATTGTAATTATTTTAAAATAATAAATCAGATTTAAAGGAAGATCGATAATATTGCCACAGATTGGTTACTGTTATAAAACTTTTTATGCTTCTAAACTGATCGTGTAAGGTGAGATTATCTACCCCCATGTGGAAATAAAAGGGGTGTTTCTATCTCTACCCCCTAGTCTTCAGGGGAAAAAAATATGTCACGAAAAAAGGTAAACAAGGTTTCATTCACAACAAATGCTCGTTGACTTTTTGCTTTTCTTAGAGAAAATTGTCTTCAACACAAAGTTTTACGTCTCAATTCACCCCTTAAGAAAGGAAAGATCTAAAGTTAAAACAGCAATATTTTGTTTCCCGTAACCCAAACTTGACCTACTACCAAACATTGCTATTTAAAATTTTGCATTTTGAAAAAAATCCTATGTGAGAAAAACAAAATTAACAGCAATTGGGCCATTCTACGAAAAAGCCCGCTATGTTATCCCGCACATGACGCTCATGTATTTCATTAAAAAGTAGTGATTTTAATGGGTATGGGTATTGAACAACATTTTGCTGGTTAAGAAATCACAAATCAGTGTGGAATTTCTTCGGTAAAAAACTTTGTCAGTTACCTTTTAAAATTATTAACTTTTTAATGAAATATTTGAGCATCACGCGTGGGACAAAATGGCAACGTTTTCATGGAATGGCCCATTTAAATGATATAGGGTCATTTCATAGAAAGTGGGACATGCAAGTCATTTTTCAATTTTTTTCAAATTTTTCTTGGATAATTTTTATTTGATTTTATCAAAAATATGTTAAATTCTATTGGCAACAGTGTTTTTTTTCAGATAGCTTAAATTAATTACTAGGAAAAAAAGTAATATTGAAAGAATTTTTGTGATGCGTAACCTGAGTTACCAACAATTTGTAACCTCAATTACTGAGTGAATAATTAATGAAAAAAACTCCATGTAGTTGTTTACATTCAAATGTAAGTTTTAAAGCAGCTTAGAATCTATAGATTAATGTACAATAGGGTGGAGCGAAAAAAACAAAGTTTTTATTTTCGAATCGTAATAGTGCGGAAAAGTTGCGATTGGTGAAGAGTTACAAAACAAAATAAAAATTTTTGAAATCGAATAATATCTTCCGTTCCCGCAACGAGCCTGAAATTTTGAAAAAATGAAAATTTTCATGTGTTTTTAGCGATTTTTTAAAATTTTTGTTTTTATGTTTTATTTTAATGCTCTTGGACAGAAAAGTTAGGTTTGATAAAGCCTTCTGAAATTTTGAAAAATATATTGAAATCGAATAATACCTTCTGATCCAGGAACAAGCCAGAAAAACCAAAAAATTATAAAATTTCAGCTTTTTTTGGGGTGATGAAAAAAAATTAAAAAAAAAATGTTCTCATTTTTTTTTTCTTTTTTACCCGGTATCATTGCGTAAAGCCTTTTAAAAAGCACTATATTACTCTTAAACATTAATTTTTTTCTTGATTTTTCAGGTATCTTCTAAACATGCAAAACTAAAATTTTTTACAACAATGAAACATTTTCAAATAATCGAAAGTTATAAAATATTTTCCAAAATTTCTACAATCTAGTACAAAAATCCACTAAATAAAACACCCACTCCAAAAAAAGGCTAATTTTAATCACTAAACTATAAATAATTTTAATACCTAACTAATTATATACAGTTTCTTAATCCCCTTTTGTAGTCTGTGCCTTCTATAATTATGTTACCTAACTTAACTGACTACCCATAGAATCTTTTAACATTAATTTAATTAGAAACTAATTTTGAAATTAAAACTTCTTTAAAATTAAACCTAGTTAGGTTAAGTAGTGTATAGAATGAGACTGCAAAATGCAATTAAAAATTCAGAAACTAACATAGAATGAGGTAGGTATTAAAATAGTTTATCGTTTAGGGATAAAAAATATTGTTCATCTTACGAGTGAGTGTTTTGTTCAATGGATTTTTGTACTGAAAAAGTTAAACAAATTTAATAATTAGGTATGGGTATGAAGTTGTATGTAAATATTATGTATTATTTTTTTCTGTTTAGCTCCCAGTTGTTTTTAATGGCGGTTTTGTTTTTAATACGCTTTTACTAGTTTCACATGTGGGTTTGTCAGTATGTATGTAACTCTGAATAAAAGATAAAATTCACGTTCTTTAAAAGTATAAAAGTGATATATTTAATACTATTGTTAATACTAAAAGCTAAACTATATTATTACATGTTGATGTTATTGAATGCTATTATTAGTACTAAAGGCTAAACTATATTACATGTTGATGTATTGTAAGGTGCATGTAAACTTATAATTTGAAATGGTTTAAAGCTTTATAGTTTGATTAACTCTAAAAGCGTATTTTTTAGTTTTTTGAACTTAAATTTAATTATTTATTTTAAAATAATTTTGTGTATGAAAAATTAGAAATCAACAAAATCTAAAATTTGTTTTGTCTTCTACACTAATACATTCCTTATATTTATGGCTTTCATATGAAATGTGTTCCAAAATCATCACCGAGATGCTTATAATAACCTTTTAAGCACAAGTTTCTCTGCAATCGTGTTTCACATGTTCAATTGTCATGATAACATGTTTTAACATTTTTTGCATAAGGCTAATAGGGGTGTGTGGGGCAGTAGTGCCCTCTCCTTGTCAAATGCTTTCCAATCCTTAATTTTTGTTACACCTTGCCCCACTTTGCCTGGGACTGTGTTACTGTAGGCACCAAGATAAATTTAAAGCAAACTAAAAGCAACTAAAAAGCAAAAAATAATATATAACATTTACATAAAATTTTTTACCCATACCTAATTATTAAATTTGTTTAACTTTTTCAGTACAAAAATCCATTGAACAAAACACTCACTCATAAGATGAACAATATTTTTTATTCCTAAACGATAAACTATTTTAATACCTACCTCATTATATGTTAGTTTCTGAATTTATAATTGCATTTTGCAGTCTCATTCTATACACTACCTAACCTAACTAGGTTTAATTTTAAAGAAGTTTTAATTTTAAAATTAGTTTCTAATTAAATTAATGTTAAAGGATTCTGTGGGTAGTAAGTTAGGTAACATAATTATAGAAGGCACAGAATACAAAAGGGGATTAAGAAATTGTATATAATTAGTTAGGTATTAAAATTGTTTATAGTTTAGTGATTAAAATTAGCGTTTATTTTAGGAGTGGGTGTTTTATTTAGTGGATTTTTGTACTGGATTGCAGAAATTTTGGAAAATATTTTATAACTTTCGATTATTTGAAAATGTTTCATTGTTGTAAAAAATGGTAGTTTTGCATGTTTAAAAGATACCTGAAAAATCAAGAAAAAAAATTAATGTTTAAGAGTAATATAGTGCTTTTTAAAATGCTTTACGCTATGATACCGGGTAAAAAAGAAAAAAAAATGAGAACATATTTTTAAAATTTTTTTTCATCACCCCAAAAAAGCTGAAATTTTATAATTTTTTGGTTTTTTTGGCTTGTTTCTGGATCAGAAGGTATTATTCGATTTCAATATATTTTTCAAAATTTCAGAAGGCTTCACCAAACGTAACTTTTCCGTCCAAGAGCATTAAAATAAACATTAAAACAAAAATTTTAAAAAATCGCTAAAAACACATGAAAATTTTCATTTTTTCAAAATTTCAGGCTCGTTGCGGGAACGGAAGATATTATCCGATTTCAAAAATTTTTGTTTTGTTTTGTAACTCTTCACCAATCGCAACTTTTCCGCACTATTACGATTCGAAAATAAAAACTTTGTTTTTTTCGCTCCACCCTAATGTACAATACTTTGTATCAATCAAAAATTTTAACAAGATCATAATTTCAAGTTCTTAGTGAACTAAGTATGTCAGATGTCTGTTTTAGGTAACCTGAGTTACCAAAAGAAATTAATTTATTGGTTAATAATTATTATATGTATTAACATATTTTGCATTTCCTAAATAAGTTAAAAGTAGTTTAAAATTCAAAAAAAAATTCATTAACCTTTCCAAAACTTTTTTTTTTCATTAGAATAAGTGTTAAACCAGGCACAAGTGTATCAAATGTAACCTGAGTTACCATGGAATGACCCTATAAATAAAAGCAAAAAAAAAAAATTATAAAGGCTTACCGTAGAATAAGGGCCAATATTATCATATGGACCATAAGTAATAAGGGTGTCTGTATGAGACACAGGCTTCAACTTAGTAAATGACTCTACTGAACTTGAAGGTAATGTGATGACTGTAGTTTGTGTTTTGGTGAGGTAAGGACTAAAGTAGTAGTGGTTGCCATGATACATCACCAGCTGCTTTTCAGACTGAGAAATAACTGAAGGGTATGGAACAAGAGCACGACTGAAAACCAATTCTAAGCGTACAATGGTGGTCTTGCCAGCTTGAAGCGGATTTTTGAAATGTATTTTGATGAGATCTTTGTCCTTATGATTGCTAAACAAAAATAAATTAATAGTTTTCAGTAAATATTGCAAAAGTGATAAGTACACAGGAAAGATGCTTTCATTTTCAGTAGAAAGAGTAGATATTGGTACTACAGAGCGCTAAGAATATAAGTAGAGCAAAAGACGTACTAGGAATATAAAGATGTGATTTGCAGAAACTAAAAGTTGATGTTACTTTATCAACATGGTTTTCAAGTGTAATATCTGACAAAATTAAAGACTTAAAAGTAATTTCACTTGAAAGTTCAAAGCTTAAAAATATTAGGGGTAATCTAAATAGCAAAATCAAGTGCATTGCTAAGCATTCTCTTATCACATTAGTACACTCACTAATTTGAGTAAAATTTTTAAAAATTTAATCCATTTCATAAAAGTCATGCAAAAAATTACCCACAATACCATTGCGAGATTTTGTAACATGAAATTTGATAAAGATCTTCGTTAATAATTTCTTCAATAACTAAGAAGATATTGAACATAAATTGTCACTCGACAGGAGACAGAAACAAATCAATATGACAAAAGGTTTTTGCAATATTACCCCCAAAAGGGTGCTTTTTTCCCACTAGGTTTTGTGGAGTTTTTACTTACTACATAGACAAAAATATGTTTTTGCACTATGTTTGCCTTTTCCTAGTTTTACATTTTAATAGAACTTTTCATGTTTATTGATGATTCATACACATTTATATGAAGCTTTTATAAAATTTTAATGAAGCTTTTGATGGATTATTTTAATCTAACTTTTCACATTATTACTTGATGCTTTTTAAAGAGAAAACAATCAGACGTTAAATTTAAATTTTAATAATTTTCAAATTTTCTTAAATCTAAGACACATATCTCTATTTGCTCTATTCTATATTGTATATATCTGTATTGTAAACTCATTTAAATGTGACACAGTAACCATTAAGAGAAAAAAGTGTGCATTAAGTCAATTTATAACTACACAAAATCAACTGTTAAAGCTGTTACGTCATGATTATAGTTCAGCCTTGGATTCCAGCGCCAGTGATTGCGAGAGTGTCTGCGAGAACTCAACTCGTCAGAACTTGAAGCGCTGTTTTATGACTTTAGTTTTCGTTTAGTCTTTGTGCAAAATGGTTGCATTCTAGTAGAACTCCCGCATAGGAGCATCATTTGCTTGAATTTGGGTATAGGCCCTATTATGGAATAGCTATATGGTTAGCTTCGTTTAAAATGATTATTGCAGTTATTATGTAAATGTGTATATAGTGTATAAAGGATATTCATAGCAAAATTCGTCTTATTCATAGCATCAATTACAGTCCACTCAAACATCGCCGAAACAAAAGCAGAATTTAATAATTGTAATGAAAGTAAAATAATCCTTTGCACTTGAAGACAAAAATAAAAATATCTGGTAATGTTTGAATTTCATTCTGCAATTTTAATCATGACAAACTTACTCATCAGTTGCTTAAGAGACTAAAATAGCAAAAAATCTCTCAAATAAATTGTACTTTTTATTTATTACTACACTGTATTTTAAGCAACTTAGGTTTGTATTTGTATGTAAATACTGTCTGATTTTCTTAGGTAAAACCTTACGCATATTTACGCATGCATCAGCTTTTCTTTGATTTTATCAAAATAGGAGTGATAGGTAAGATAACAATAAGGGAAGAATAATAAGAAGCATTTTGAGCCGTATCAAACAACGTAGAACAATGCTAATTTTGGAACAGATCTAATATGTCCCCCCTTGGCGATATTTGAAACACATTCGCCAATGGTAACCTTGATACAATGATGACGTTATATCATGATTTGGGATGAGCTATGGTGCTGGCAACCCTAAAACCACGTCATTTTCACTTGTTTGTAATGTCGGACGAGAAATTCGAAGTTCGGAGTGTTCCTTATTTTTTTCCCGCACTGCATTCGAAGAAAAAACGTATTACTGCTTTCTTAAAAATTATTTTGATTAGTGTGCGTCAGTATTAGCGCTTAAGAAAATGTGACTGTTAAGTGAATGGGGGGTGTTAACGACCATTAGAAAGCGCACCATTTTTTCGAGTGCTGGATTAGCAGTATTTTCGCTGTTTGTTGTAAGAAGTGAAATCTTTGTGCTTTGGAAATAGGGAGAAACTATTTAGTGTTGTGTGTACAAACAGTGCGATATTAACTGCTTGCTCAGTATGAGTCTTAATTAGCTGTTGTCAGCTGTGTATCGGCGGATTCTACACAAGACGAAGGTGAGTTCATATTGGCTATTTTGTTCAAAAATTGATAACATGAACTATTGAGGTATATTTGTACTTAAATATTGCAAATTGAACGAAACCCCGTATTTTATGCTACTTATTTATTTCTTTAGCAAAATATGTAAAAATAATTTTGTGTTTAATGCATATTTTTATGGCTTTTTTATTTTATAAAAAATTTATTTTACGTACCGAATAACAGAAAAAAAGCCACCTCTGGTACTTTTGAAAAATATGAAGCTTCATTTTATGTTTAATATTATTAGCACTTTTGAAGCATTTCTGATAGAAAAATAATTTATAGTATTTTTGTGTTGATATTTTTGCGACGTACTTAGACGTTTTTACTATTCATATATCGAAATTTGAGGAACTTTTTAAATTGTTTTGACTACGACAAAACTTTTAGTGCGGTATATGTAATATATGAAAAGTTTTTGATTTTGCTGTTGGTTAATTATTATGTACTTATGTTACTATAGAAATAAGGAATCTTTGTTACTTTAAAAACAAAGTGTTATTCTGCTGGAAATAAATACACATTATAGTATTATTGCAGTGCTTATTCGCTATATTTCTTGCAAGTGTAGTACGTTGTTTTATTATGTCCCTTAGATATTTTAGGTATAATAAGGCACATAATCTTTAGTGTTTTAGTAATATTTGCTTGTGTAAAAAATGTTTTTTGTCATTTTGAAGCGTATATTCGCAATAACTTTTGCAGTACATACTGTTTTGTATAAATTTTTGCTGTGGTCATTTTCGTGCACATGTGAGAAATCACTTATTACAAAAGCGTTTTTATTCATCATTTATTGGAATTTGAATCTCTTTTATATTTTCTTTTTGACTATGATAGTGTTGTACATTCTTGAAAGGCTTTTGATTTTGTATGTGAATCTTAATTTTCCTGTTGGTGCCAAAAGAGCATCGCTAAGAAAGGTGTACGATGTTTTCTGTCGCACATCAAAGTCTTGGCGATGCTCTTTTGGCGCTAACAGGAAAAGTCGCCAAGAGGGGGGGGGGGTAAGTCAGATTTGTTCCCTAATTTTAAATACATAGTTTAGTTGAATATATCAAAAGAATAGCAAATGCAAGTTTTCAATTGAAAACTTCGGAAAGTTCCCACTCACAAAATATCACCCTTTTTTTAAAGTCGAATGGTTCCCAAGGTCTAGGCACGATTTTCAAGGACGGACAGTAACCAAGATTCTTTATTTTTTTTTTTTTTCATGTTACTACGATTATCAGTTATCAAGGAGAGAAATAACTCATATATGAAGAACTGCAGAAAAATGTAAACTAAATTATCCAGTAACTATTTTAATTTATTTCTGCAACTGGAATACTTTATTTATTTTTTTATTTAGTTTAAACAGCTAGTTATTCTAAATGTAGATAAATTTAGGGCATTTAAAAATGAGAATGCATTTATATTTCACAACAAAATGAACAAATGATTTAAATTTTAAATTTGCATAAAATTCAAATACTAGTTTAAAAATTTCAGCAAAATATTTTGTATTTGGCTGAATATTCAGTTCAAATTTTAACCAAATATTTGGTACTCTGCAAAATGTGGTATTTGGTGCATCTCTAAAAAAATATTGTACACTATTGCCAAACAAGTAGTTTCCATGTAGCTTTGACCATAAATGGTTAGAATCATAGGTGAGTTGATAGGAAATCAGTCCTCAAAAATGTCCTGTGTCCTCAAATTTGGTGACAAAATTTCAGTTGCAATTTTCTTAAAAATTATCTTTTTAATGATGCCTAGTGCTCTTTTATTAGATGCAATGCAGATTATGCCTACACTTATATTTTATCATCTTGTACCTGTACGATTCAGAACTTGATTCTGTAAGTTGAGAATTTTTACCATCCAAAAGGTTTAAGTTTATGGCTCTCCTGGCTGCAATGCGCAAAATGAAAGATAATCGCAAAGTTAAAAACAAGTCAAGTGATATAATAACAGAAAAGGGTACTAATGTATTAACTCCTCCGCAGATACAGATTTGGCAGTTAAAACAGATTTGATGGTTTATTTGGCGGTTTTAAACAACTACGTGCACATGCAAACCGCAAAAAAAAAAGGGGGCAAATAAATCGCCAAATCTGTTTTAACGTCAAATCGAAAGCTACAGTGGAGTTAATACGTATGTAGCCAGAAAAGTATTTACAAAATCCAAATGTATTTTGGCACAAAGTCTTATTTTCATAAAAGGTGTAGGAAAACTTTAGTAATAAAGTGAATTTAGACAAAACTCAAAAGATTAAAAAACATACAAAATTCAAAATGAAGGCAGTCTAGTGCTTACTTTTGATTCAGAACAATGTCTTCAGTTTTCAGATTAACTCTTCCTTCTTCATGAACTTGCTACAAATAAATCAAAAGTTAATAAGAAATTGTGAATATTTTTAACCATGATAAAAATTGGACTAAACAAAGTTAATGAACGAATTACAGGAAAAAGACCTTATTATAAGCTTTAAATTACCACCCTTAAGTCAGGGCTAAGGCAAGCGTGTACTGATAGTTCAGTTACAACATTCAAAGACGGCAGTCTTTGCCCTTGTTTTCTGTTCATAGCCTAGAATAGTCAAACTAGAAGCAGAGATCCCCTCATTTAAGCTGAGATTCCTACACTAGTAGCACTAATCTCAGCTTCAATAAGAGGACATCTGCCTCCTACTCAGCTATTAACTATTCCAGACTGATAAGCAGGGGCTGCCCCGAACTAAAATTTTTGGGAGGGGGAAAATTGCCAATTTCCCGAATGAAGTTCCAATTTTATCGAATGATAAAATACAAGCATGGACACATGTCATACATGCATAACATTTGCTGAGAAAAAATATTAGGCATCTTTTAAATAACAGTTCTAAAAACTAAAAAGAACAAATAATCTCAATGCTGCAATTCATTGTCTTCAAATTGCCGAATCGTCAGGGAAATGTGCCGAAAACAGAAATTATTGGGTGGTCACAGTGACCTCCCATCGTGGCACTCCTGCTGATGAGCCCGAAACAATGACAAAATTACAATACCTGAATGTCGTAAATGAGCAGTTGGTATGTGCTTGTAAAAGAATTATTTCGACTTAAATTAACAAGGATTCAGAAGCATATATCAGGTTTTTCTTTCCCTATAAGGGCCCAGTCCGCAAGCAAAATATTATGAAAACTTTCAAAATTTAAGTTTAAAAATTTTTAAATCCTTATTCACAATGAGCACCATAAATTTATTTCAGGAAAGGCTCGGGCCCCTTCGGTTTGTATGTGCAGATGTTTGCAAAGGCAACGCAATAGTTGGAACTTAGTATATATTTGCTTTCTGTAATAACAAGTAAAAGTGTTTAGCTTTTGCATTTGATCTATGTATTTAACTTAAGTGTTGAATGTATTTTAGTACAATATAATCTAGTACATATCTTATATCGTAAATATCTTAGAAATGTGAACTCATAGGTCAAAAACTAAAGGCATATTTAAATTCAGTGTTAGTGCACCAAATTCATATAAAATCAGTTCCAAATATTGCTAAAAAGATAGTACCTGTTTTAGTAGATTTGGAGATACAATTTGCGTACATTTACATTGACCTCACCATGTTGAAAATTAATCATTGTAGTCAGGCCCCTCATTCCAAAAATTTCCCAGGGAGGGGGGAGGATCAAAATAAATGCACTTGGTGCATAATAAATCAAAGAACAATAAAAAGCACATACATATGAACAGAAATACATTAATTTCTCACAGCCAGAAGGGGGGAGGATAATTGCTCCCCCAATAGGACCCCCTTAAATAACAGACCTGATTGTAATTATTTGCAATTGCCACTAATATAAAATAACTAATAGTCACTGAGTAGCAGGGATTTAATGTCATATAATGATTGAGTAAAATATCTTTTAACCAGATATGTATGCTTTTTATTGATTAAAATTTTGTTCTTCATGCATTCAAAAACTTCAATGCAGCATTAAGGGAAACCAGAGCTCAAAAAAAAAAAAAATGTGAGCTACAATTATAAGAAGTTGTTCACCACAGTGACAGAATTGATATTTGAAATTACATTTAGGTCTAATGTGTTGAAAAAAATACCACAGGAATATTAAGAGGGAGTTTCAAGGGGAGATTGTGAGCTCATCAAAAAAGTACATAACACTTTAACGAAACTGCAAATGATACAGTACGTATGTGTGTTTTGCGTACTCGTATATGCATGCATACAAGCAAAAATTTTTGCTATCTAATCTGTAAGGGTAGGAATATAAACTTTTCTAAAAACTGTTCGACTCAAAAGCAGTAAAAAAGCTTCTTTCAAAATTTTTGGACCATGCGTACCAAAACCAGAAAAACAAATACGGCAGGTGTAAAATTAGAATATCTGACAGAGGTACAGAACGCATTCATGCAAATTTGAAAACTAATAACAGGATAACCAGAATACAAATTTTTGAGGAATTCAAGAAGATTTTCAACCATTAAATTTGACATACCGAGGCTCCTATAAATGCTAAATTTGGTTTTGAACCAGCGTCAAGAGCATACAAGAAAGTTGATACCGGCGATTTTCCGGTGTTTTCTAAAGTCAGTTTTATTAGAACTTTTACAAGCTGCGACGCGATGTCAATGTTACGATCCACTTTTGAATTAACTATTTCGCCATTGCTGCTATTGCATATTACAAATAATACCAAAATTAATAAATAATGCATTTTAAACATATTTTTTAAATTGATTGTAACTAAGGCACACGCGTCATATCAGCCAAAAACAGCCAGATTTCACAAACTGCTGACGACATTTAACGGGGATTGCCAACTTGTGCTGAGTAATAAAAACAGTATGGGCATTTTTAATGAATATTTGAGTTTTAAATCAATTTCATATATTCAAAAATTGTATCTATAAAGACGTAGATTGCGCATAAATTGATTTTATAGCAAAATTAGTCTTGAATTAAATCTTAACTGCCAAAGGTTAGGTCAACTCAACTCGGGTAAAAATTTGTTTACATAAATTTTGTAAATATTGTATTTTGCATGAATTGTCTTATCAGCTATATTGCTGAAGCAAAGAGTCTGTATAACTCGTTGTTTTTTATTAACAAGGAGCGTTTTCTCTCAGTTGTAATTTGTTTAAGGAATGGGTCTCTTTGACAAGTTAGCGTATTTTCTGGGGATCAAAAAGAGAGAAGTAAACGTATTGATTGTAGGTTTGGATAACAGCGGGAAAACTACAATTATAAATCATTTTAAACCCGAGGAACAAAAGTCGATGGAAATCGTCCCCACCGTTGGCTTTAATGTAGATCGTTTTCGTATGAAACACCTGAGTTTTACAGCGTTTGACATGTCTGGACAAGGCCGATACAGAAATTTATGGGAACATTACTATCCCGAAGCTCAAGGAATTATTTTTGTTATTGACAGTAGCGACGCTTTGCGAATGGTTGTCGCCAAAGATGAGTTAGAAATGATGCTGCAACATAAAGACATTAAAGATAAAACCATTCCCGTCCTATTTTTTGCCAATAAAATGGATCTGAGAGAAGCGTTATCAAGTGTGAAAGTAAGTCAAGCTTTGGGATTGGATCGTTTGAAAAATAAACCGTGGCATATTTGTGCTAGTAATGCTCTAACGGGTGAAGGTCTCAGTGAAGGAGTTGAATGGTTAAGTGATCAACTTCGCACTAATGTTCAAACTAAAAACTAATCCTGCACATGGTTCCATATAATGGTGCTGTATTTATATACTTAATGGACAAATTTTTTCACACTAGTCGCAAATTTTATTTATATCAGAAGCACATTTCTGGGTGTATAAACTAGCACTTAAATGTAATTTTTGTGCTAAAATCTTATTATATTTGTAAAATGTTAAAGTGTTAATGTTTTGTGTCAGAAACTGTTCCTGATCATTCTGTTTGGAACATACCTGAAGGATCTTTTTAAAGTGCTGTTTTTAAATTTTCTGTAGGTTAGGAAATTAGACCTACAAACAGGGCCGCCGTAACCAACGATGGGGCCCGGTACCAATTTAAATGCCAGGCCTCCCCCCCCCCTCCCCACCACCACTACCACCAAATTGTATATTTTTTGCCATCGTTTTAGGCCATTTGCAATTGCAAAAAAAAAAAAAAGAGAAAATTTTTTCTTCCGGAAAAGCTTTTTTTTTAGTTAAAAAAGTGTGCACCTGATTTTATTTACACGTTATTTATATCGCCAGATGATTTTAAAAAACGGTGCAATTTCCTTTGCGCAATCTTGTTTCATTCATTAGTGTTTGTACTAGCAATTGTTTCATATTGAGAATCGGCAATGGAAAGCGAATTTTCTTTTTGATACAATTATTGACAGTAAAACTGGAAAAACATGTTCATAACCTTACGGGCCCCCCCAAAGCTCTGGGCCCCTGTACTAAAGGTCCAGTATCCCCCCCACCCCAAACCGCGGCCCTGCCTACAGATTCTATGTTAAACTTCTTATAGAAATTGGTGGAATGACTTGACTGTAAATTTGTTTTCAGCTTGCCTTATTAAATCCGTCCAAAAGCATATATCATACAACTGAGATTGTTGCATATTTTTAGAATAATATATTTCCGCAATAAAATACATAATCTTATAATTTTTAATTTTTTTTAAATAAAAAATTACCGAATAATCAAATATCTATATTTGTACATATATATTTTAAAGCATTTTGAAAATAGTGGTTCAAGGCAGTCTTCTTTGTTACATCAATTCCCCTTCCCCCACCACTTTTCTTTTCTTTTCTCTCTTCCTTTTTTTTTTTTTTTTTTTTGTAACAAATGTTCAAATGTGCAGTTTTGTTTTGTTTTTAAAACTAATTAGCAATTTGTCTCTAAACTGATTCTTGAGTGTTAATTTGCATTTTAGAAAATATTACTCATTTTTGTCTGGTTAAATCTTTTTCCAAAATGAGTGCAGTTACTATTTTGAATTAACATATTGTCATTTTTAAATTTCAATGTCTAGTCATTTTGTATTCAAAGAATTGTGTTCTGTGTTCTGTTATTCATGAATATTTCTTTTTTTTTTTTTTTTTTTGTATTGTTTGTATGAAGTACATTAGACATTAGTTGAGAACTTCTACTTATTTTTGAAAAGTGTACAGAGACAATCAGCTTGATTCTAGCAAAGTTAATAAATAAGTTATATTTTCAACTTTTAAAAATATTCTCATGGTGATTCCTGTGAAAACATATACATCATTAAAATGTTTTCCACTTCATTAATAACAAATGTATTTCTGCAGTTTAATGTACAGAAAATCAAAAACTATATTGACATTTTCATTTTTAAATTTGTTTTTAAATGATTTTGCAACCTAATGTTGCAAAAGCTATTGCACAATTTTTTTGTAAAATTTATTTTGTTAAATTATTGTGATCAAATTAAATGACTTAGTAGAGTTAAACATTTTTGACTTTTTTTACTGATGAAAACTTTCATGTTTTTAAAGCTACTGAGTTGTGTAAATATTGCCAGTTTTGAATGCAGCAAGCAATTGTACTTTCATCTGTAATTTTCTGTAGCTCTCTTTTTTGCAGACTTTTTTCAAATTTATGTTGCTAGATAATAGAGTATGCAATAAGTGTATTCTATTGCTGACTTATGTATGTATGGGAATTCATTGGCTACAGAATTATGTCTGTAATTTAAAAGGCTGTTCACAAAAAATGTCGAAGCTTTGAGAGGGGAGGGGGGTGTTTGATACCGAGTTAGGGACAAGATTGGAGGATTTCCCTAGCCGTAATTGTCAGGGTCCCCCATACGTATTCTCTATGGCTCCGCTCGGGGCCATAACTAGACTTTTGTTTCAGGAAGGGTTTTACCAAAGACTTTCTCGTAAAATCTATAAGACCAAGAAAATTTGATTTCATTTGTACACAGTCAAACCTGTCTATCTCGAATTTCACAGGACATAAGAAAAATTCGAGATAGGGAGGTTTCGAGATACAGAGGTTGTGATAAAATTTACAAAAATAAGCAACTGGAACAAAGTCAAATACTTAATAGATTGTTTTGCATTGATAGTGTTGGATATTTTACTGTACGACATATTGTGAGTCCACGTTTTACTAATTGTGATGACTATATCGGTAGCAAGTTAATGGATACTTTTAAGTACAAACAGTCTTTGAATGATTGTACAAAAAGGATTTTTGTCTCCAAGTTATACCGTTTGTAAAGTTGGCTGGAGATAAAATTCAAAAATGAGAGTCGTCGAAATTCGAGATATAGAGGTTTTCGGAAAAAATCATTCGAGATAAACATGAGAGAAAACATAAAATTCATGCTGTAAAAGCAGTTAAATTGAAAAATTTCCACATAGAGAGGTTTTCGAGATAGGCAGACGGTTCGAGATAAACAGGTTCGACTGTATTACATTGATCATTTTTTTACAATAGTTTATTTAAAGGGGAGATGCTGCTTTAAGGGCATTATGATGAGCAAATGTAAAAAATGAAGTATCTATAAAATGAAGAAAGCAAATCTGATACACATACTACATTGCTCCTGTTAGATAGTTGATGTCCTTTTAAAAA
>JAXGGA010004204.1:0-91399 GCA_038373865.1 Uloborus plumipes | reverse complement strand
ATCTCTATCAAATAATTTTTGAGGTAAGTATCGGATTTGAGCGAGATTTTTCTGTTCAAAATATCATTTCAGGAATACAAGATTACTATGTATCCTTTTTTCATTCAAATTATTTTTGCTGAGATATGATAGTTCAAATATCATGAAGACTAGGCTCTAATGCATCCCTTTTTAGCTAATGATCAAGTAAACAAGATTACATCGAATGAACTAGTAGCAAAGAAGTTGCAATCCAGAATCTATAAATGAAAATAATTTTCAAATTGACTATTGTTATTTATTCAACAGCTCAAAATTATTTGATTTTAGTGCATAATACATTAAAACACGAGCTTTTATAATCTGGAAAATTAGTTACGCTACCATAATATTATGTTCATGATAGTATATATTATGAACAGAAATAAAGAAGAAAATGAAAAAAAAGATCACTTCTCTCTATCGACTTAACGTTTGGACAAACGACTTGTATAATAGACGATTTCATGTTTTCTCACAAAAAGTTTCTTAAGATTTCTTATCTCATTCCTTATTCGTATTACTGTTATATTATTTCAAAATGACATATTGATACTATTTTTTGGACTGTAAATGTGTAAAAAATACCTTCTTTAGCATAAAAATCTTTAAAAAAAATATTTTACATTAAATCTTAGTGAAAAACAGATGAACTTATTATTTTACCAAAGAAATTAATTGTTCTCATTTTATAATGGTGCATTGTTTAACTTAAAACTTGTAACCAAACATTTAAACCCATTTTTAATAAATCACTCTAAATTTCTAAACTAAAAAAAAGATTATTAGTTGACACTAAGCTAAAGGTAAAAATCATCATAGAAAACTGATATTTTACACAATATAGGAAATATATTCCAGACGTACTAATTATATTGGTTCTATGACCACGATTGCCAACGTTAACTTAAAAAAAAAATAAATAAATAAAAATTAGGATTTCAATACATATTCAATTCGCCTGATTGCCCAAATAATACGTTTGCACTTACGAAAAATACAGCAATTACTGAGCTAACATTAATTGAAAAAACTTACTTCAAAGTGATGACTACGAATTTATCGCAACTGATTTTGTGCTCGGAACAAATATTCGACTCTAAGTGATAAAGAAGCCGTAAAGATAACCTATCGGAAAGTGAAATCTAGTGTTACAATCGCTATAAGGAAACTTTCAAGGTAATCGACGAAATGCTGTTTATACTGAAAATCTTGCATTAATCTTTGAATAATTGCTTTCGAAATTATGATTATTTTGAGATAATATTAATATGAAAGATCAGGATATAGTTTAATTTTATAGATGTTTCTCGTCTTTTTTACAGTTTTATACTAAAAATATATTTGAATGAACGTTTAGAAATAATTTTACAGCGCAAACCACACACGCGCACACTTCAGGTAAAAAAGAATTTTAAATTTGCGGGGAAAAAAAGGCTTTTTTGAACACGCCAAAATATGTATTTTTCTTTAAATAAAAGAAGTCTTCTCCGAGAATAAATGCCTATATTTTTGATAGCATAACGTTGAGACGTATTGCCATGTTCAACGTATACTCAGCGTGCTCGCAATGTCGAAACTATGATGCTGATTTTTAACCGCAGTTTATATGATGTAATATCAGGTATAGCCTCATAAGGGCTCTTGCGCCATTAAACTCAAACCAACCAACCAAGCAGAGTTTACAAATGATGGGGAAAATAAATAAGCGATCAAAATAATTTTTCATGGATTCCTCCGAATTAACAGTTATTTTTTTATAAATACTTTAACAGCTGTTATGTCTTTATGTAAGGGAAGAATTCGAAAAATAATATTTATTAAAAAACGAAACACATATGGAACCAGCTCACAATTATTTTACCATTTCATATTACTTTTTCTTGTTGTTGTTGTCGTGTAACTGTTGTTAGTAACCACTATCATGAAAGGGATGCCGTTGTCTAGAGGTTGAAATTACTTTTTCTTCATGAATATTTGTGGGGAAAATTCAACATCGAAATCAAGGGTGAAAAAAAAATTCAGATCAAGTCCATTTTCCTACACCACCCAAACAACCTAAAAAGAGACCAACACTCTTCAAAATAACCACCCTAAGCATTTTAATGAGTTCTCCTGTGTGTGGTTAAGCTGTGGTAGGTACGGGCGGGACCGCCGCGAATCTTAGAGAGTAGTAGAGAGAGGGGGAAAATTGAGCTGTGGGCCTGGTCCTCGCAAAACGGGCAATTCGCTAAGCGATGGAACTAAACGTGTTGTTGAGCGGCGCTTTCCTGAAGTTTCGTTGCTCTACTGATAATTTCTGTATTAAATAATTGGTCATTTTTGTGAGTGTGAGTTTTATGTTCTTAGAACTAAATGAAAACTTTAAAATGTAATTTTGAATGGAAAACCTGTATTTATATTTCCTTTTTAACATTTAGAATTGCGTTTTTTTCCATCACGTTAATACTTGCCAGAGCCATGTATGCCTACTGAAAAAAAAAATTTCAGCATTTCCTGAGAGGCACCACGAGGAAGTGTGGTTGGTCTTTGCACTCTCACCCCCCCCCCCCCGCGCTTTTTTTCTAAATGAATGTGATGAAACTTTATTAAACTTAAAAATATGATTTCTCACCCCTCATTAATGGAACTAGACTTTTTTTCTTTCCTGAAAACTTAATAAAAAAATATTATTCTGCAGCACTGCACTTCAAAATCGTGTACTTACGTTTCGTTCCCCAGTTTACTGTTGGATTATTTTTTTATTTTCGTGTAATTGTTTAAAAATATATTCAAGAAGACAGAAACACATTTCATAACGAGTTCCATCCTAGGACGATTGCAGCTTTCACAATCTTCATTCACGTCGTCAAATTCCAACAGCTTTTCTTTAATTGCACTTTTCAAAACACCTTTTACATTAGGCAAAAACAACAATTCTTCTTGGTTTCTTAAAATAAACTGAAATATTTTATGACAAATCATTAAAGTTTTAACAATTTCTGGGTTGGAATAGGTTAATCTTCCTCAGTCAATATCAAGCAAATAATTTTTTGTCCTTTCATGAGTCATATCGAACAAGACTGTTTTGTCCGAGGCTAAAAATTGAACACAAGTGTGGTACTGCAAATGAGTTTTAATTTTATGTACGGCATATCCAGAGATATAAATGTAAAGGGGTACAATATTTTCCTCCTCTTCCGTGTGGTTACGGAAATCAACGCCGTGAATACTAATTTCTGCTTCGACATTTTCATCTTTTTCCAGGGCTGCGGAGTCGGAGTCGAAGAGTCGGAGTCGGACTGATTTTGGACCAAAGGAGTCGGAGTCGGAGTCGCTGAAAAACATGTCGACTCCGACTCCGACCACCTCCGATTTGGATGAAATTTTATGGAGGTGAAAACATATCTTTGAAACTAACAGATACAAATTTTCAGCGTCCAATATCCAAATCCTTAGCATCTAAGATCATTAAAAAGTGCTTCAAATGGCGGGTCTTTGCAGCAAAAATGCAATGTGTTAAAATAAAGTCTGGCCATTTAACAAGAAAATGATTAGTTATGTACGGAGTCAAATGACAAGAGCGGCACTTGTCTTTTGCTCTGGAGAAAATGAACTTTTTGGGAGGTCACAGTGACCTCCGAGAATTGAGGTGAATGTGGTGAGATTACCTGTGAGAATTCTTGAGAAAATTGAACTTTTTGAGAGGTCACAATGACCTCTCATGACCTCCGACTGGGATACCCCAGCTTGCTATCTGCCCCCCTAAAGTGAGTCCTAGCTACGACCATGAATAAAAATGAAACTTTTAAAAATGGACTTAATATTTCAACCCTTGTTTAGGGTTTTTCCCTCTTCATATTTGGGTAAAAAAAAATAATAATAAAAAAAAAAGCAGGAGTCGGGAGTCGGAGTCGGAGTCGAAAGTTTTAAAATCCCGGAGTCGGAGTCGGAGTCGACCATTTTTCCTCCGACTCCGCAGCCCTGTCTTTTTCTTCCGAAAAATCAAGAAGAAATTCTGAGAGTGGATATGATCCGTATTTGGTGGAATGTAAATTGATGACAGTTGTTAATCGTAGTTTCTTTTCTGCTTTTATTACTTCTTCTATTGTTAAATTATAATTTCCTCCATGGAGTTGCCTATACTGCCCAAATCTTCCCTCTACTGCACCAGTTTGGTACTTCGCAGTTAAAACAAAGTTAGAATTTAGAGTTGTAAAATTATAGATGATAATTTCTATCATTGCTTTTGTTGTGTGCGTTAAGGAACAAAATGTCTCTTCTGTCAACTTGCCTGCTCTCTTGCTCTTGATACCCTTGATCTGCATGTTTTTTCACATTTCTAACCACTTTACAAATTTTCTTAAAAAATCTATTCTTTCATCAGTTAAGCATTCGAAGGGCTTGCTATTTTCTTCAAACTTTTCAAACCCCTTTCGAGTGTTCTTGATATTCATAATTCGCCACCATTTAACAATTATGTCCAGGAATATTGCCGTTCCCTCATATTTTTCGTCATTCAAGCTTCGTAATGCACTCGCATTACTCTCATCAAAGATTTTTAAGCATAAGGCAACATTTTGCCTTTCCAAGTTGGAAGAAAATAAAGCTTTTTTTGACAACTTCGGGGCATATTTTATCAAGGAATTTTCCTCTTCTGAAAAAAGATATCTTAAATGCCCCAGCGATGCATGTAGAAGCTCATTCTCATCATTGAATGAGGGAAACATGAATATTTTCTGACGTTTTCTGGTTCAGCTAGTTATTTCTGGTACATTTCAATATATGCACAGAATCAAAGAGTATAAATATTTTTTTACCATCATATTGGGGATTAGGAAAATAAGTTTGTAATTCTCCACCGCAGATTGATGTAAACATATTGCGATTGATCACCCCCCTCAAGGGACCCCTCAAGTCTCAATTGTTGAATGGAACGATAATATCTTTGTCCCTCATCTTAATGGGTTTTGTTAGTAGGAGGCAAACGATTAGTTAGATAAGGATGACATTAACAAAGTAAAGAAAAGCTAGTAAACGCTCCAAGACTGACAACAGCGTGAGAAACAAGAAACTGACTGACTCACAGATGGCAAGGAAATTTTTGTTATTTTAAACCAGGGTATAATTTTAATCCAATTGTCTTTCAGAAAAGAGAAAACGTTGAAAATGTTCATGCATTTTTTATTATTTTTAAATATTGAGGGACATGCAAAATTTGGCCGATGTAAAAAATAAAGAGCGCACGAAATCCACGTAGTGCTATACTGGACGAAAGAAATTTCCCATCGCTTAGCGCTTGTCAAGATGGCGTTTAACCGGGGAGGCCCAGGCCCACACGCTTTTTCCCCCTACTACTCTCTAAGATTCGCGGCGGTCCCGGTACGGGGGACTCTGGAGTGTGTGATGTGTGTGTGGTTAAGAAATTTTCCTTTATGAATAGGTTAGCCATTCAAAAATACTACTTGCGTGTTCAGAAAGAAGTAGATATGGAAGAATGCTCTTTAAAATCCCACGACTATTGTGCTCATGATCATTATTGTTATTTGCAGCGAATATATTTAACATTGAGTTCTAACTGATTCATTTTTTTTTTACTTGACACTGATGACGTTTGCGTATACAGCCTGTTTCAAAATGTTGATACAAAATTTAGTTACTGTCATGTTTGACTGAATGCATTTAGCTTGATTTTGAAACGAAGGTACTAATTCTAAGAGTAGTAAGCAGTAGCATTTGGTATTTAACTGTTTTGTTTACTATCAGTTGATTTCTAATAGCTTGTTGTGCGTGTTGTCATGGAACTGAAAAAAAAAAATCAATTGTGAACAATGGTTGCAATGATCATCCATTTCAATGTGCGTTCTCAAGGCTACAACAAAATACGTAGCCTTATCTTAACCCATTAATGCCTGACATTTTTTTCAAAGATATTTTGTATACTGGTTACAAACAGTGTTTAATGGACAGGAAAAATAATTAAAAAAATATTATGTAAAAAATAATTTTTTTATTAAGGAAAGAAAAATCGTCCCTTAAAAGTTACGATAGACCCCAGAGGGTACATACTTTTTTTACTAAAATTTTTTTCTGCCTACGATATAATATTTAAAAAGACATTTTATAAGAAGAAATAAAATCAGCAATTAACATAAACTGGGAAGCTGGGAATAACTTTGAAAACTTAGCTTTTTTTCTTGAGATTGTGAACGATGTAATTTTTGATAAAGATCATATTAAAACTGCTACAGAATGCACTTTACTATGGTTATGTGCTGCAATCTGTTAATTACGAATTGAAACAATACCAAGGTACTAATTGAACACTATTATTTGGTTGAAATGTTCATTTTGGGGAAATTCAGACCCTTTTTTTGGACCGTCCCTAAAAAGGGACGCTAGGCATTAATGGGTTAAAATTGATAGTGTTTCTTCATTCGTGTGTATTTCCATATGTTTTACTCTTTTCTATGCAATGCATTATCGGAATACGCACGGAGTTTTGTGCGTTCATACAATTGTAATAACTTTATTTCTGACATGTTTGCAATGCAAATATTCACTATGCAAATGTAGTAGGGGAATGTGGCGCAAAGTGAAATGGAAGAATATTCTGCCCGTTTGTAGCTCCACCTAAGCAATATTTTCACTGTGTTCCTAAATATGCAGTAGATTCCAGTCAAAAACTACATAGCTCTAAAGATAAAAACAGTCATTTTCAAAATTGACACACACGTTGTAATATTTATAGTTTTCAAAAACATTTCTCGTTATTATAAAATGATACAAGTTTCGTAATTATCATTTTAAGTATTGATTGAGATGTACTGATGTCCATTGCAGCACTTATTTAGTTCATATTAAGTATGTTTTGATTTTAAATGTTCAATGGAGGAGGGGGGGGGGGGATTTGTTCAGAGCACGCAGGCAATGATAAAATAAATGGAGCAAAGTGAAATAGTTCATTTTGTTTACTTATTCATTCATTTTAATCACTGATGTATTTCTTTTATTCGTTCACTTACATTTATTTACTTATTCATTCCTTCACTTATTTTGTTATTCATTCTCATTTTATTCACTTATTTTTTTCTCATATATTATTTAATTCACTTACCATAATCAAACATAACAGCTAAACTTTATTAACAATTAAATTCAGTTACAATTATCGTTAATTATGTAAGTATTAATTATTTTTATTTTTGACAAATATTAAAAATCCTATCCTGCCTAAACTGGCGAGAGAGCTAAGTGCCGCAATAATTATTAAAAATTAATAAGATGCCAAAGGAACTAAACTGTAGGAAAGAGGGGGAGGGAACAGTACTTTTAAGTTATTTCAATTTAAATAACAATAACTTAAATAAAACTTATAATTAATGAATTATTTCCTTCGAATACTACTCTTAGTAATCCGATTAATTAGCAGAATCATTTATTGTTCATAAATTACGTCACTGTTTTACCTTTCGAATCCAAGAATTTATTTTATGCAATTGGGACTTTTATTAAAGATCCATGAAAGCATTTTTGGACAAACCTTTTTATGACTTGAAATCTTAATGTTGTTTTGTATTACTTGTGTGTTTTGTACTGCTCATTCCCCCCCCCCATGCAAGAATGTATTTAACCACTACAAAATAAAAATGCAGACCATTGAAAAAAATGCACATATATTTTATTAACAATACACATATCACATTTCTTTGTTCTTAAAAATCTCCTAAATCCAAAGTTTTGTAGAATTCAATTGATGGTGGATTTAGAACAATTTCAATGTTTGGTACAGCTTTCTTGTTTATCAGTTTCTTCACCAGATTGTTTAACTTCTTCCCGTTCAAATTATACTAAAAAGAGAAAATATTTCTTTAACATTAACATGCACGGTAAATTAAAACGAAAATTGCTCTTAATCAAACAAACCCGTATCTCTATCTTCTCAAATATGAATGAGTAATCACAAAAAGCTTCCATGTAGAAAATGATGTTGAAATTCAAAGCTATGCAGATCAATGAGAGCTCCCTTTGTAAGGTATATTATTAGATCGAAACTTTTATTATTGTCTAAATCTAATAAAAAGACCATAGATCTTAAAAGAGATCATTTGAATTCGATTTAAAACAGGTGAAATTTTAACAATTGGCACAACACCAATAACTATTATTAACAAGGTAAACTGGATTTCCTCACCACTATTTAAAAGAAAATCGTTTAATCCTTGGCGCATCGTAAGTCAACTTATCAGAGCCAGGCTACTGTAGAATAAAGGGGACGGATTGTGCGTTGCGTTGTCAAATAAATGTGTAGTTTATAAAGTGTTGATGCTCACTGACAATCAATTGCAACTTCGTGTCTGGGTTAAAACAAAATCGGAGGCATAGTCCATTAAGCTTGTGTTCGAATAGTTACCGGTTCAACGGTTGAACCGGTGGTTAACGGCACGTTCTAATAAAACTACCGGTTAACTGATCGATATAAACTAAACGCATTATGGGCGCTAACCCCTAAAGTCATAAATCAGCCTATCGGGTTAACTGGTACATCTATTCAAACACAAGTTAAATAAATGGTTTAGCAAGAGATGATTAATCCACTGAAACCAGTTGCTTTGAACAATGCCATGATGTTCGCGAAATAAGGGGTGCTAACAAATACAATAAGGAGCCATCACATCCAGGGCTGCTGTAGTGGTTTCTTGCAAAACCCAAGATTGAGCTCATGAAATTCCATAGATCAAGAGAAAAAAACGAAGATAATTTACAAATTTTAATTTTTCAAACTTCACACTTGTAGATTCTCTAAGCTCAACACAAAACTTGATGCCACAACTTTACTTCAAATTCCGGAGCTATGGGAGGATACTTACTGATACACTTGCTCTATCAAGGACAACAGCGCATAGTTGCTAAATCGCTGGAAGTGTTGCCTGCCTCGTTACTTTAATGCCATATATTGTTATTATTCCAGGCAGTTGGCCTTGCTTCTGGACGGGAAGGGCAAAGCTCGCAATATGATTTCGCTCTTTATAATTTTGAACAATGATGTTTTTTTTTTAAATCAATTCTAATGTTTAGTATCATTGGCTGCTAGAGAAATTGTAACACAATTATTTGTTGTAATTTAAAATTAAAGTTCATCTTTGAAAAAAAAAAGTTTTTGCAGTTTTTCTAGCCATATCTAGAGAATCTTTTAACTGAAAAAAAATCTTACATCAAAAAATACTTAATACTACGCTTTAGCTAATTGTAATATATTGGCACAGCATGTCTTGCTGCGGTATGTTATTAAACTTTGCATTAGAAAAATGTTGCTCCAAAGTCCCGATACTTACAGGCACGTCCGGCGCTTCTATGACGAGATCTGGTACATGTTCGTAAGAGAGGTCATCTTCAATGGTCTTTCTAATGTTGTCTTCAACTTCTTGTGTAAGGGAAAGTCCAGGTGCCATTTTTACAAAGAGAACAACGCGCTCGTCTAGCTTGGAGTTATATTGTGAGACGCATACACAGTCTACGATGCCAGGAAATCCATCCACTGAAAATTTGTAAAGAATCAGCAGTCAGCTCCTTTTAATTAACCTTTAAATGAATCCATAAGCATACATGCTGTACTTACGGGCAAAGTAAATTTCTGAGCAATTGTATCGAGCACCTTTAGGGTTCATGTTTTCATCGCTGTATAGTGAGAAATCAAATGAAAAAATTAATATATCGCTGAGCATTGTTAAATATTTCTTTTTTATATTGCTTGAATTTTTTTAGGGATAGACTTCACAGTATTTTAATCTAAACTTTCTGCTTTTAACGACGTATATTATTTTTGTAAACCTTTTTCTATTAGAAGGTTATAGCTATCTTTTCTATCTTACTTGTAAGATTTTACATGCTTTATTCGTTAAAATAAATACAAAAGTAAACATGCATGCAAAATATTAATTTTTCGTTTGAGATTTTTAATATAAATAAAGAAAACTATTTTGGCTTAAACCGTACGGAAAACTACTTAGCATGCGGCCCACTGACTAGAAAGGCATTCAAGAACTAAAAAAGCTTGAGATATAAACTAAGTTTTGGTAGCATTCATTTTGAAAAACAAATTGAAATTATATATTGCAACAGTATAACAAACGTAGTCCTGTTTTAAAAATACAACTTCTAGAGCTGTTTTTTGAACTAGGAAGTAATTTTATTAAATCCTGAACATATAGAGAAAAAAAAATCTGGTGTGAACGCCACACTACTTCCTTTTAAGTTTAAATTCCATTAAGTGTTGAAATAGTGCCTTAGAGTGAGCAAGATAACAATTAAAACATTTACACCCCCCAGTTTGTCACGAATCAATGCAAAATAATGTTTTACAATGATTCATTTTCTAAATATCGCCGATTTTAACATGATTCAGTGAATTTTACAAATTATCGCCAACAGCCCCAAATTAAATCCAAATTCAAAAAAAAAAAAAAAAAAATCGCCAAATTTGTCGCCAACTTGGCGATATGTCGCCATGTTGGAGGCAAAACACTTGGCGACTAAAAGCTTGGCGATTTTTCGTCAAGTGGTTGCGCCAAATCATATCACTTGAACTGCATTGAAATTAACATTGGTTTACCCAGAAAAAGCGGTAAAAGACCCCCTTGGGAACATTTAAATGCAACCACAAGGGGAGGTGTATAACTAGACCCCCCTCAAAGCCTACATACCAAACTAGAAGCTTCTGCGGCAAACAGTTTTGGAGTTATGTGACATACATATGCACATACATATGCACATACATATGCACATACATACGCACATACATACGTACATACAGACGTCACGAGAAAACTCATCTCAACTCGGGGCTGGTCGAAAATGATTTTTCGGCTGTTTATATATTGGTAGGCACATATGCACGTGCTGATAGGTCGGAAAAACTAGACCGACAAAATTTAGACCGAAATTTGAATTAGGGATGCACCGATTAATCGGCAGTAACGATTAATCGGCCATAATCGGCCACTTTGCCGATTATTAATAATCGGCAAAATCGGGCCGATTAATCGGCGGGAAAAAATATTTTTTAAATATTATTCTTTAAAATATACTTTCACTAAGAAACTATGACGAATAATTTTATTAACAGTAATAATAATCCTCACAGTTAACCTAAAGTTTTTTTAAAATTAATTTTTCTAATTTAAATTAAGATACATAGATAATGTTGCAACATTTTTCATGTGGTGTTTGTTTTCTTCTTAGCACAGTGCTTTTAGATAACTTCTAATTTGAAAAAAATAAAATATTGAATTAAATTGCTACTAATTATTAAAAATTATAAATTAAAAGTACTCCTAAATTGGAGTGCTCACCACAGACTTCCCTTCCCCCTTTTCTTTGAATTTTTATGCCCCATTAACGTAACTAACAATGTGTTAATAATATTATTGACAAAAATATGAAAATTGATTCTAAGAAATGTGATAAAATATTGAAATTATTTTGTGAAAACTAGGAAAAAGAAAAAAAATCTTTTCTCAGAAATAAATTACTTACTATTTCTAAACTTGAAAAGAGAGAAAAAACAGTGATGTTAAAATTGGTAGTAGAAATAGAAAAACAATCATTCTTATCATTAATCGGCCGATTATCAACAGCCGATTAATCGGTAATCGGTAATCGGCCAATTTGCTTATCGGTGCATCCCTAATTTGAATGATTTTTTTCGTGATCACAAAACTTCCTCTATTACGTAAAAATAAGTAAAAATAAAGCGAACTAAAACAAGTTTTCAGGCCAACTTATCGCAAATAATAAGTTTTTACTTTCCTTGACGTAGTAAAAGTATTGTGATGGTAAAAAGATTTCACTCAAACTTAGGTCTAAGTTTATATTTTTCTTACCCCCAAATGAATGTTGAGTAGTTTGTTCGACCTATCAGCACGTGCATGTGTACCTACAAACATAAAAGCAACCGAAAAACCCTTTTCGACCATCCCCGAGTTAATTACAACGAGTTTTCTCGTAATGTCTGTATGTATGTATGTGCGTATGTATCTATATCACATAACTAAAAACCGTATGCCGTACAAGCAGAATCTCCCAGCTTAGTATGTAGGCTCTGAGGAGTGGGGGGGTCTAGTTGTGCACCCCCCCTTGTGGTTGCATTCGAACGTTGGTCTTTTACCCCTTTTTGGGGAAAATCAGTGTTAATTTCAATGTAGACTAAAGTAATATGATTTGGCGGGAATACTTAGAGATACATCACCAAGCCTTTCGTCGTCAAGTGTTTGTCGCCAACTTGGCGACATATCGAGAGTTTGGTGATAACTTTGGCGAAAAATGAAATTTTGAATTTCTGTTCGATTTGGCGCTATTGGCGATACTTAGCGAAAAACCAACTGAATGATGTTAAAATCGGCGATATTTAGAAAATCAATTGTCGCTTTTTTTTTTTTTTACTTTGATTCGTGGCAAACTGAGAGGTGTTATGTTTGAATTGTGATCTTGCTCACTCTAAGGCATTATTTTGACACCTATGGCATCTATTATGAAATTGGAACGTAAAAGGAAGTATAGTGCGGGGTCCACACCAGATTTTTTAATAAGTTTCGTTACCTCATATTACGTTTTCAATTTTACTTGTATTTTTAATTTCGAAATTCCAAGTACAGCAAATTTTTTCTACCAATTGAATTATTTCAAGAAAATTAAAGTTCTCTCTAATATTTATGACGGAAAATGGTGAAGATTAAAAAACAATTCTTGTGGAAAATTCATGTGCCCCCCTTCCTTCCTCCCCTGGTTCCCGATTTTACTTCAAAAATATTTCAACAGATGGCGCTGCAGACAGTATGTAAATCAAAGAAAAGTAATTGAAAATCTTTTTTTTTTTTTTTTAAATCAACGAAACTGCGTTCTAGCATTTTAGATTTGTCCACGGTCGTCTGCAACAATATGTCGGTTAATTATACAGTTTTAAAAAATAACGGGAAGCATGTTGACTTAAAATCATAATCATACTCATATAGGAGCAACATCATTCTTCATGAAAACGAAGTCCCAAGTTTTTCTCATTCCTTTCCAAGTTTTTATAACCCCTGTAATTTTTGATTTTAAATCGCATGTCTTCCGAAACTTACTTTCTGAAGCTCCACCGGTTGAAAAATTTTTAAACTGAAATCAGGTACTCTGAAAAGAAACCTTTTAGGCACTGTCATATTTTTTTTTCCACAAGAATTGCTTTTTAACCTTGACCGTTTTCATATTTTTTGAAAATCGTCAGTCTATTTCAGGACACCTTGTATTTTCATCAAAATCAACTATTAAGTCACCCCTAAACCCAGAGCCAAATTATTTCTGAAGCATCAGTGTGATAAATAAATGAATAAACAAATAAAATAAAAAGAAACTCATTTATGCATGTACTGTCAAATGATTCCCCATCTTGCATGACACTTGTAGTTTTCGATCCAATTCTGGCAGATTTTAAGTACTGTAAAGGCCTTTTTATTCGCGAGGCCTTAATTTTCTCGCGATTTTCGCGAGCCCTTCGTAATCGCGAAAATTTAGGCCTCGCGAATTTTTTTTTACTTTGGACTTTTTCAACTTTCGGTTCTGTACATGCAAAATTCGCGAAATTTTCGGCCCGCGAAATCACCGATATATTCATTTTCGCGAAAATTACGGCCGGCGAAATTAAAGGCCTTTACAGTAGTTCAATGATAACATTTGACACGAAGGCTCATAGTTTAGTAGTTGGAAAGCCGTCAGATATGCATTCTGTCAAAGAGTGGAGAAATAAAATTAAAGTACCTTCTTCCGTATACGATGTAACCTTTAGTCACTGGATTGATCCACACATCATCTCCTATGTCCCAACTCCCTGAAATTACCAAAATAATGCTTTGTAAATCAGCAAAAAGGATGATAAAAAAATGATTTTGACAGAAAGAAGGACTATTCTCACGAGCAGTATTTACTAGCAAGCTTGTCATTAGGTGGAGCACATCCCCGCCCCCTCTAAAGCCCCAGTTGCCAACGGGCGACCATTTCATTGAAAATGGCTACTAAAGAATGAAGTCCCAGTCGCCAAAAGAGGCAACCGTTTGACCTCGATGTGTATTCACATTATTTAAGCTCTTCTCTTGAATTTCTACACTAAGTGCTTTGTACAAATTGATTTTTTTTCGTCGTTTATTTCTGATCGAATATTTTCAATTTAAGTAACATGATAAATGATTCCCAACACACTAACAGGTGTCTCGTATTTAAAAATAGTTTATTTTTACAAAATCTTTTTTTTTTAAATTTATTAATAATTTATTTTTCTTTTAAGTGTACGCTATTGCGTCTACGACCTATTAAAATTCTCAATTTCCTGAAAAATAATCATGTCAAACGACAGAAATTTTCTGACTAATTAATAAACCAAATCTGCATGAACTCTCAAATTTGCTTTTATTTAGTTATATTACCTACATTTTTATTGTATTTAAAAATTTCCGAAATATTTCCTTTTGTTGTATAGATATTTTTTTACATTAAAAAGTTATCCATTGAAATAATTTTTGTTAGATGAAAGAAAGACACTCAAGGCAAGGTGAAAATCCCATGGACTCTGGCATAGAAAACGCTACTTCTAAGCCAGAACCATTAAGGTCCCTAAGGCTGCTACGTTACGCTAAAAGCCACTGCTACGTTACTTTTAGCTAAGAGTAATTTTGAACGTTAAATGTAGTAATTTCAAGCCCTAATTCAACCCCACAAACTTTTCTAATGAGCCCCAGGAATTGAATTCCTTTCAGTTGTATAGAATCGCTACTTCTTAATAAAAAAAAAAAATGTTTAAAACAGAAGATAATTTCCACACGTTAAAATAAAGCATTACTAATGTTTCCGTAAAGTTTAAGGTTTTTTGCAGTAAATTAAATGAATTCACAAATATTTAAAGCTACTTAATTTGCGTTTTAATCGACGGAAAATCGGTTTATTTGGCTAGAATAAGGGACCTATTCAATTCGATTATGTTCGATTCATTCGAACTCTATCTACCATTATCATGGTGAGACGTTTCTTTCTGGGTGAAGCAAAGGAAATTTCTGACTGCACTGTTGGTGGCTAAGATTTGGACAAATCAAACACTAATCTAGCAGAATACGCCCTAAATGAAGTCGGTCAAAATCAAGATTTATATTCTCCCCTCAACGAAAAGGGATTATAAAGCTCTGTTACTTCGTACCTGGATATTTTGTTAAATAAAGTTCTTTCATCGTCTTCTTCGAACCATCCCCAAGAAATGAAACTGGAGTTGTTGGAGCTGGGTTGAGTTGTACCATATCTCCTCTTTGGCCAATTACGAAATTTCCTGTGAGTGAACAATGAGTTCATTCATTTGTACAACCTGTCAACTTATACAATTAACAATTGCAAAATGTGTACAATATTTGGGCTAAACATGAAAGATTTAGTATTTGTTTACTAATATCTTTTGAAACTTAAATACTACCCTAAAATTACACGTGAGGTAGTCATTCTTAAGCGATGAGATATATAATGGAAATAGACGACTTCTCACGAATCAGGGAAATTTTAGTAAGTAAAACATATTATAAGTTCTTTAAACAAAACAGATTTCAATCAATAGTGACTGTTAATCAGTATGTTACCGTCCTTTTCTTTTTCTTTTTTTATTTACAACACATATTTCGAGCTCGTGTACTTGGTCACACAGGACCCGTTTATGAACTCACGTCCAATATGACAGATAGTACAAGACAGATACATAGTACAGGACAGAGTTTACGCTCACGGAGAAGGAAGTTACAACCAGAGCGAGGACGGGAATCGAACCCGCCGTCCTGATGGGCTTTCTAATAAGCGCGATTCACATTGCGAGCGAAACGCCTAAGCGAAGCGAACTTTTCCCCGCGAAACCGGTTTTTGGAATGCGTTCCCATGACAACGCGGCGAATATTCGCCTGTCGTCAGCGTTCTAGCATGCTAGATATCGTCGCGTGCGAAAGGCGAACGAAATTTGGTAACGAGAGCGACAGCCAGTCAAAGGGAAGGCGCCATCTTCGCTCTGTTTTGACCACGTGGACATTCGATTTCATTGGCTCTCCCTAGATGCGCGCGCTTTATCCTTAGTGGGTGAATACCATCACGTGACTTTCGCCGGCATCTAGTATGAATGATCGGAATTTTTGACCTGCGAGCGAAAAACGCTTCGTTCGTTCGCATCGCTCGCAGTCTGAATCGGCCTTAAGCGCGATTCACATTGCGAGCGAAACGCCTAAGCGAAGCGAACTTTTCCCCGCGAAACCGGTTTTTGGAATGCGTTCCCATGACAACGCGGCGAATATTCGCCTGTCGTCAGCGTTCTAGCATGCTAGATATCGTCGCGTGCGAAAGGCGAGCGAAATTTGGTAACGAGAGCGACAGCCAGTCAAAGGGAAGGCGCCATCTTCGCTCTGTTTTGACCGCCTGGACATTCGATTTCATTGGCTCTCCCTAGATGCGCGCGCTTTATCCTTAGTGGGTGAATACCATCACGTGACTTTCGCCGGCATCTAGTATGAATGATCGGAATTTTTGACCTGCGAGCGAAAAACGCTTCGTTCGTTCGCATCGCTCGCAGTCTGAATCGGCCTTAAGCGCGATTCACATTGCGAGCGAAACGCCTAAGCGAAGCGAACTTTTCCCCGCGAAACCGGTTTTTGGAATGCGTTCCCATGACAACGCGGCGAATATTCGCCTGTCGTCAGCGTTCTAGCATGCTAGATATCGTCGCGTGCGAAAGGCGAGCGAAATTTGGTAACGAGAGCGACAGCCAGTCAAAGGGAAGGCGCCATCTTCGCTCTGTTTTAACCGCGTGGACATTCGATTTCATTGGCTCTCCCTAGATGCGCGCGCTTTATCCTTAGTGGGTGAATACCATCACGTGACTTTCGCCCGCATCTAGTATGAATGATCAGAATTTTTGACCTGCGAGCGAAAAACGCTTCGTTCGTTCGCGTCGCTCGCAGTCTGAATCAGCCTTTAAAGTGACGCGCAGACCAACAACGCCGCCAGGACCCCATATTACCGTCATTAAGACTGCAGAGCTACATGCAATTATTTACCGACAGATACGTTATGCCACCCAGAAACTGCCCTTGAAGTTTTGCCCTTGTTGTGGACTCATTAGCCATTAATGGACAATAACCGAGATTCACACACTCCAGGGGCCCCGTACCTACCACAACTCGTGGTTTAACCGGGATGGGGCCCTATAGAGCGCTCTGTTCTTTTTGAACCAGACCAGGGGCCGAGCAAACCCTTGACCCAGCACCCCAGAGGTATCGTTTCACTTGGAGGACTTTGTGACCACGACATTTTTAACGTCCCCCAGCCACTATTAATGAAGACGGAGGATCTTTGATCGGCTGGGATCGAACCCGGGGCCCTCTGGTCACGAGTCCGACTTACAAGTGTCTCCGCCTTACCGACCGGGCTACCACGGCCCTAATAACCGAGCTGGGTGACGTCATCTATTTTGTTTGCACTCTCTGCTTCAATGAGATAGCATCTGCTTCCTGCTCGGTTATTGCTCATTCCAGACTGATGCGTCCATAACAAGGATGAAACTGCAATCTCTGGATGGCATAACCGGGCTGTCGGTACATTGCAAATGTGCGTTTTTTTGCAGACATTAAACGAACAAATTTTAAAAAAAAGGTTTTTTTTGGGGAAAAAAAGCTAGACATAATTAAATAATTCATTCCAAAGAAAATATTTTAATTCATAATACCATTATGACCCTTTTTTATGCTTGTTTAAAAATTACCCCAAAATATTTTCCGCGGAATCGCCTCGGCGGACTATTTTTTAAGTTTGCTTAGGATTTTCAATAACTGAATAAGTAATAAAATTAGGAAAAGCGATGTTATTAACAATCGTGGTACAGTTAATGCAAATGCTTTTAAATCAGCATTAGGGCCCTGCTAAATTTCAGTCATCAATTGCACCATGTTTTAGTTTTTCTTTAAAAAGCCATCACTGGCAAAAAAGAGCAATTCTTTGCAAATAATATAGTATAATGTTCAATAAGTCACATATGTCGGCTACTGATCACAGGCCGAACGGTTTATCGAACGCTTACCTTACATATATTCGGTTGGTATTTTGCGGTGATAAGTCTCCACTTGTTCTATTCTAATTTAGATTCTACCCGCGCCATCTCTCTCTAGCTTTTTTACCGTTAATTACCAGTGTATATTTTTTTTTATAAATACCTTTTCCATCCACCGTTCGTAGGTCATAGCCCAAAGAAAAACATTGGATTTCGCTTTTGTAAACGGGAAGATTGCAGTCCATAGCACTTAGCATCCCGAAATATTCAGATGTTCCTGTAAAGAATATTTTAATAGCTTACATAGAACAGCATTTTTTGATTGAATTTAACAAATGAATAAAAAGAGCGAAGTGAAGAACCATCAAGAAATAACTTTAAGTTATTTATTTTGTATGCTTCTGAATAAACAGGTTAAATACATCTCTAAATAAGCTTTTGATTCGTTTCTGTTCAGTAATAATAATAATAATAATAATAATAATAACTAGAAATCGTTTCTGGAAAATTAGTTTTCACAACTAAGAATTGTGATCTGGTAATTACTATAAGTCCTGCAAAAATGCTCGCAGCCATTTCAGTCTTTCTTTTCCAATATTTTTCATACTAAATGTAATAAAAAACATCAATGAATCGTAATATCTTAAAAGTTCTGCCGTAAAACAATCATTAAAAGGTAAATTATTTGTGCAGTATGAAAGGTGAACAGTTATAGTACTGATTAATGTTTTATTTAATATTTCAATATTTTTCGAAAATAAAAGATTTTTTTTTCCTTTTGAAAACAGACAAAATAAAAATGGAAAATATATTCCACACGAATTTAAACATCGTTGGCATTAAGAGCAAGAATCTGAGAGAGTGTCACGCCTGTGATTCATGACCTCTCAGATTTTTTCCAAAAAATTACCAAATGTTTATTACCTTATTGAAAGACCAAATCCAGACTGTTTTGCTCTAAAGTTGACTTGTTTAGTTTTATGGACCCCTAAAGATGAAGGTGCGGCATCAAAAATATAGCGGATTTTCAAGACATGGAAGTTGCTGTGAGCCAAAACTCTTACCAGGAACTGTTTAACTCTAATTTTCTTTTTGTAAATGGAATATAGAAGGTTGAAACTTTACAAAATGAATGTTAAATTTGCGGTAAGTTGTTGCCGTAAGGTCAGTGAAGGCCCTCAAAACAAGGCATTTTTGACGTTTTTTAGCGTTTTTGAGGACCAAAAACAGCTTGTACATTTCAGTTAGCACGGCAAAAGTAGAGTCGTTTGAAAGACCAGTGTGAGCACTTTAAAATAATGTATAAATAACCGAGGAAAGTTCAACGTGCTTTTAGTTGCGTAAGGCCGAAATATGAAAAATGTCATATTTTACCGATATTCAAACGGTCATAATTTCCACTGCCAACAACATATTGAAATATTTTTTTGCCAATGTCATACTCTATTCTTTGTCTTAACAGAACAGTTGAGTTCTTTGAGGCGAAATGTGAAAAATTTTTTTACAAAAAATGCACAGGAAAAAATACATTTTTTGTAAAAAAAATTTCACATTTCGCCTCAAAGGACTCAACTGTTCTGTTAAGACAAAGAATAGAGTATGACATTGGCAAAAAAATGTTTCAATATGTTCTTGGCAGAGGAAATTATGACCGTTTGAATATCGGTAAAATATGACATTTTTCATAATTCGGCCTTACGCAACTAAAAGCACGTTGAACTTTCCTCGGTTATTTATACATTATTTTAAAGTGCTTACACTGGTCTTTCAAACGACTCTACTTTTGCCGTGCTAACTGAAATGTACAAGCTGTTTTTGGTCCTCAAAAACGCTAAAAAACGTCAAAAATGCCTTGTTTTGAGGGCCTTCACTGACCTTACGGCAACAACTTACCACAAATTTAACATTCATTTTGTAAAGTTTCAACCTTCTATATTCCATATACAAAAAGAAAATTGGAGTTAAACAGTTCCTGGTAAGAGTTTTGGCTCACAGCAACTTCCATGTCTTGAAAATCCGCTTAATTTTTGATGCCGCACCTTCACTTTTAGGGATCCATAAAAACTAAACAACTCAACTTTAGAGCAAAACATTCTGGATTTGGTCTTTCAATAGGATAATAAACATCTAGTAATTTTTGGGAGAAAATCTGGGAGGTCATGAATCACCTCATAATGCTGGGCGTGACAGTTTCTCAGATTCTTGCTCTTTCGGTCAATATAAAAGGGGAGCTGTCTTATTCGACATTTTAGGTCCAAAAGGAATGCTTCTGGGCTGTCTTTTCACTCAAAAAAGCTCTTCTGGAAACAAAATTTGAATATGAAATTCGAAACCCTAATGCAAGATCGTGTTAAACAGAAGACCTGGAGTGCCGAAGATCTCGCTAACATTCCTGACCGTCCTCGACGTGAGGCAGTGGCGTTGTTCCGGTTAGTGACAGGACATGACTGCCTAAATGATCATCTCCATAGAATTGGTATTGTTGACTCTCCTCTTTGTTGTTTATGTGACCTTGGAGAACCTTTAAATAGAGCTCATCTGCGTCGATGCGGGGCACTGCGCGGTTCTTCCGACTCCGAGACTACCCTGTATTGGAGAGCTAGAGAACGCCTGAGGCAATGACTTCGGTCAAATGTTACTCTTGTTAATTGTTCGGTTGTTTCACAATTGATGTTTTTATAATTGGATGGTGTTATGCAAAAAGGAGTTAACCCACAAAACATAAAAAAATGAGTTATCCAACTGTGATGGTAAAATATGTTGCTTTCTACATTAAGCAAAAATATTTAAGCCCTATCAGCATTTCATGGTAACATATCATTGGTTTATTGATATAGAGCTCCATGCTTTTTGCCAGAGTTTGTTGACTTTAAAGCCCACTATCTCAAAATCAGGTTTTTGTGGGTGAACTCCTTTTTGCATAACACCATCCAATTGTAACCTGCCTTACCATTAGAAAAAAAAAAAGTTCCAAAAGGTAAAGCGCGGAAACACTAGAATGTTAGTCAAGTCGCATTTGAAAAACTATTTTTGTTTATGCGAAGAATTTTTTTTTTTTTTTTGTTAATTCAGGCTTAAAACAAGTGCGGTGGGGTATGGGCTTAATTACAGGAAACATTTACCGATGAACTCGTATTAAATTTGAGAAATAAGTTATCTTTCTAGTTTTGTCTGATGAGGCGTTTTATATTTAACTTATCAACACTTATTTTATGCCAGAGCAACCAGGGACGTATTTTGAAGTACTTGAAACAAGACTGAATCAAAACCTATCTGATCTTGGAACCAAAATGTAGGATAGGCCAGCCTGTCCTCTAAACGGTTCTCTTGTTGGCATAAGAATGCTGGAACATAAAGAGCGAAATGAAATATTCACAGCGGGGATTAAGCCCCCAGAGATCGCAGAAAACCTTAGTTATATTTCCACAAATTCTTTTATTTCTCTAAAACTAAAGTTCATCCGTTGTTTCTCATAATTTATCTAACAACTTGGAATTGAAACTGTAGTTCATGTCTAAGTGGTTAATGATACGATTAATCGCCATTAGTTTCGTTTACAGTACATCTCTATCTAAATCAATCGCCAAAGTATCTAAATCTGATCGAAATCTAAATGTTAAATGTACTGTAATCCATCTTTAGTCTTGTTACTCTTATGTAATTGAAAAATAATGTTTTTAAATAGACTTGAGAACTTTTTAAAATACTTACCATAAACAGAACAGCAAAATAACCCAGGTTTGATATCTTTTGTTAAAAACTCAAAACTTTGAGGCTTGCAGGCACTTCCCATGGGATACAGTGCTTTTAAACTCTTAAGGCTGTGCTTTTCAGCTACAAAATTAAGACTAAATTTAAGTAATTCCTACTATCAAAGAAAATGTTAAAGAGAAATGTTAGAAGAAAATATAATAACAATAATGAACAAATAAAATAAAAACAACGAATTTGTTCTGATACTGATTAAATTGATCAAGAACTTCGTTAAAATAACGAATAGCGTTTACTAATACTTATGTAGGATTGAAGAAAAATAAATGTTTGTGTAGTGTATGTGCTTTAATTACATTAAAGCTACTGAAAATAACTATTGATTTAGAAACAGTATTGGAAACTTCTTTAGACTTCTACGTTGAAAGAGTTTTATGTTATTCTCATTAATAATGGGTTATGTACTATGTATCCTTAGAAAATATCTGCGGTCACTCTATTTTATAGGGAATAAATATGTTTTTAAATTTTTAATGGGTAATTAAAAGAATTCTTAAACAAAACATTGATTTTCAAATATTTCATTTTTTTCTCCTGTCGCTGAAACAAGTATCTCTTGGTACAACTGATTCTACGAATCGATGAAAATTATAAGCATGTATTGGGGTTCATTCAAAAATAGGCATACAAAGTGAAAATCAGTAAAATCTGAGCCCAGTAATATGAATCTGCGGACCACAGGTTGAGGAACAATGTCCTAAGCCACTAAAATGCAATTTTTGGGTTTAAACTGCATTAAGTAAAAGCTTAATGCCGTGGTGTTCAACTGAAAGAATACAAATATAATACTGAGGGTTAAACAAATGTCTGTCTCATTTTTCTCGGCAACTTTTCATAACACTTCAATATTTATGCGTAAATGAGCGTAAAATAAAGATATTTTTCTGTTTTTAAAATTGCTTTACAGCGAGCTCTCACTTATTCACCTGCTCACTTATGGGCCTTTTTCACTTATGCGACGATTTTTAGTAGTCCCGGCTCATACCATAGTAAAATTATGATAACTTCATTCTTTATGCGTCGCTCTAAAGTTTTATATTTCACTTATGCGCCGAATTTTTTCTTACCATGTATAGAAATTATTTTTTTCCTTAAAAAAATGAGCATTTTTTTTTTCACTTCAATTTTTCGCCTTTTTTAGTCTCGGAAGGCATTTTTTCAGCATAAATTACACCTCGGGGATCTCTTTGCCCTTTATACACTGTTAAAACTACGGGTGCCGCAGGTGTGCCAATAAGAAAGCTGAGGTGAAAGCAAGGTGCCACGGGGTGCCATAGCAAATTTTAAATGCTTTTACCGTACCAAAAAGCCTCTCAGAGGGTGTTTGAGCGCCATCGGCACCTTTTGGGCTTGCGCATGCTCAGTGAGACATCTCGCAGGGCCAAAAGGCACCTCTGATAGACTGCGCATTGCGACTCCAAGGTCTCATCATCATCATCAACCATTTGAATGGCGGACATCTTGTTTACGTCGACACGACAAAATTCTCGGTACAGTGTTTTCACAGTCTTGGATTTCACCTTGATTTAATTACAAAAATGGATTAATTCCTCATTTTAATCCTCGAATTCTCACGTAAATACATGCATTTAATCATGGTTCTCAAGATTTACCAACATATTTACAATCATTTCAAAAAACATAGAAACGTATCTGCGTAGCGATTCTCTTTTGCTGCGTAGACACCAGCTAGCAAGCAGCAGAAGAAAAGGGGAAAAGGTTTGAAAAAAAAATTCCTCCCCCCGCACTTTCTTTCTTATTTGTTTTTATTATACGTATATGTTTTAACTATTTTAATGCCATGATTTGCATTTCGCGTTTTCGCTAATATCTTTCGTTGGCGTAATTGATAACGAATGCTGAGTTCGTTATTGCCAGAGCTTACTCTTTTTTTTTTTTTTTGTTCCTTCAGTTGAAATGAATAGATTGTTAAAATATATTTCGATTTTTAATGTGTCGAAAAACTTGACTTTTAACAAAAACTGCTTTTCAAGTACCCCTATCTTTTATTCCATAATTATATTCAAATGTCGAACTATACATGCGTATTAATGTGCTAATCTTGATTAAAATTTTAGAAGGTAATGAAACGATTCAATTTTTTACTGATCGCATAATACAACTGAATATTTTTTATTGTCCTTGAAAGGGATCCATAAAATACCTTCCCTCATCATTTTCAGTACAGATAATTCTGTAGTAAATGTCAATAGCATTTTAAAACTACTGAGTTGAATCCAAGTCATGAATTCTGTTAAAATATGTTGGAAAGTCTGAACTGTGAAAAAATGCCTTTAATTACAAGTTCGATCATTTTCAAATCGGAGTTCAAGGTGAAAATGTACCAAGACTGTGAATAAAAATAATAAATAAAAGTAAAATTGAAAAACAAAAACGCACACAGCACAGGGGGATCTGCAATAGTGAACAGTGAGGGTGCTATTACGCTCTCATATACGGTTCCATCTTTCACCCGCGGTCTTGCTGAATTGAGGGTGCCAGTTTTTAACCCAAGCCAAGGGTGAAATCTCGGCTCCCTACATAGTGCTGCTGGTGCTACAAGCGTTTCACCCCGGAAGGGTGCCACTCGCAACCGGTAGTTTTAACAGTGTACCTTGATTGTTAATTTTTTATCACAAAGCAAACCTTTAAACTTTTGACGATTTTTTTTTTTTTTTTTGAATTCAATGATGAAAACTGATAAATTAAAAGCATAAAACTCACTTGGAATGTATTTTTTCTGCTCCATGCTTTCAGCTGCACTACTCCATATAAAACTCGACGTGATTCCAAACTTGTCCACTATGTCCCAAAAGCGAGTCGGAGTCTCTTCGAAAGGAAGGCCGTCGTACATGACAAGCGTTAACCCAAGATATAACGTGGTTACATGCATATTCCACGAAACCCAGCCTACCTTATTAAGAAAAAAAAATAGTGGAAGTTTATAAAAAAGAATTCAATGAAAAAAAAAAAGAACTGGATGCTAGTTGTTTTTAAATGTATTTTGCAACAATTGTCGAGATACTAACAATTCCACATTCTTGACTAGTTATTTATTGTTAGTTGCAGGAGAGAACGAGTTCAGTTGAGGCCCTGCTAAACTGACGAAAGGACTTTAACTTTCGAGTGCCTATGTGTTTTATGAAGAGGCAAGAAATTTATATTTATTTAACATAGGGTAAAAACACCAGTAGTCGGCCATTTCAGAGATCTTTTGTTGATCTTGGCTAACCTAGAACTTTCAGCTATCAATACAGCAACAAAAACGAGGTAAAACTTTCGAATGAATCTTTCTGATAGTGACCACCTACTTGTTTCAGAAATTAAAAAAAAAAAAAAATGGTAAAATTCAAGCTGTTGTCAACACTAGTTAATGCTCCAGTAGTCGGCCACAGAATCATCTTAGCTGAAAAATTAGTAGAATCGCAATCTTGGATGACGGCATGTACCTATCCTCAATCATCAACCAGTGGCAGTTAAGTTTTGGGTACTTTTTTTAAATGAGTAATGAGTCATTAATGAGTCAGTAAATTTGAAGCATTTTGAATCCCCATTGAAAATGAAATGATTCATTATTAATTCAAAAAAAGTACCCAAAACTTAACTGCCACTGATTGATGATTGAAGATAGGAACATGAATGTATGAATGCGTGATATCTGATTTTGAATTAAAAATGTACTATTTATGTGGAGTTTTATGTCATTGTGGCCGACTACTGGAGACTGGCCGACTGCTGCAGCACTTACCCTACGTAAAAACTTTTTTTTTCTCTGAGAATTATTCGTAAAAAAATGTATTTTTGTCTGCAGAAGAAATTTTTTATAGTTTGCTTTCAACTGTCATATAAAGTATTTAAGTAAAGTATATAAAATTAAGCAAGATACTATTGTGTTCCATAACTAGGAGGCAAGATTATACCCAATAGAAGTTGCTTACCCTCGAAGCTGTTTTTTTTTTTTTTTTTTTGTTAAGAGCAAACTTAATGGTTTTTTTCGGGTGAAGGTTTTATTGTATTTCGTTTGGGTCAAGTCTCGATATCGTGGAATATTTTAAAGCACAAATTTAAGTTTTATTTTTTTTTTTTTCAGAGATGCTTGAATATGAACAAAAAAATCAAATGAAAGATATGAATTCTGAAATACTTTCAAAAGGGTATTTTAAAGAAGCTTATTTTGATAGCACAACAGTTTATACATTGGTGTATCAACTTGACCCACGTTGGGTGTAGCCAAAGCAAGACTTCACTCGATAACGTTTTAAATACAAGCTGTATCATCATCCTCGTAGGCTACGATCAAAAGATAAAAAAACCCGAACTTGCCCGCTAGGGAGCGCTGAACAATTGCCTTAAAAAAGTTTGTTGACATCAGTTAGCATATCTTTTTGCTGTAAAAAGTGATACTTAAGCGGTTTTTAAGGGTTAAAATATATTCAAATTCCCAGAAATCATTCTAAATTTACCGTCTGCAATGTTTATTTTATTAAATTATAATTTATTTCATTTGAGATTGCTGACAAAATCTTGAGTGACAGGTTTTAGTTTTTAATTTATCGTTTGCTGACTGAAGTTGCTGATGTTCATTATTTTCATTATTGTTTTAAAGAACTACGAACTAAATTTCGATTAGTTGGAAAATTGATGAAGAAAAATTGAGATTTTCCAAATTTTTGAAAAGTTTCATTGAAATGGTCAGCTATTGTGTACCATATACCTCATACGACAATGATGCGAGTGAAGGAAAGCAAGAAAGATCGTAAAAATGATTCCTATTTGTTTATCTCAAGAAAAATAGCCTCAGGTAGTTTTGAAAATTTTTCATTGTAAAAATTTTAATTTATCATAAACTGTTTCTCATTGAAAGAGTTTTAAACCAATTTAATTAGTGAGCGGTAAAACTCTTCCTCAGCTTATGTTCATGTTATTTTGACTCGAAACTTAATATTTTTCAGAAAATTAAGTTTTATAATTATGCACTTTTTACCTTTTCAAACACTTTTATTGAAGAGCGAAAATCCACTTTTAAATTACCTTGAAACACTTTTAAACTCAATTTAGAAATCTTACTTGAAAAATAAAATAAACTGATTTTAATTGCATAAAGTTACCTCAAAATCCATCAGATGTCATTTGACAATGGCCATTTCTCTCCCATGAATTTTAATTAAATGAAAGAGTGTATAAGACGTTATCTAGTGAAGCCTTGGTGCCGCTGATACACATTAAAAACATTTTTGAAATTTTTTTTTTTCCCATGAAAACAAATATGTTAATAAAGTTGTTAAAACCATTGTTTGATGAGAAAACAGTAAAAGTACAACAAGAAATTTTATTTTGTTATACGTCAAAGTTACAAACTTTAGTAAAATCAAAACTTAAAATGTGAAAACAACTATCCCCTGTCTCCTTTGTTTCCAAGTGTAAAGTGTTTTGAAATTGAACTTATTATGTTCTCAAGTGCTTATTAAGCGATAGTTAAAATTTCAAAGTAATTAAAACTAAATATTGTTCCGTGTCGGTTAATTATGTTGAATGTTGCTCCCTCAAAACTCCCATACATAAAAAATTATCAGTTTTACGTAGTTTGTAATTTTAAGGAACATTGTCTTATATTCAAGTAGCTCTTAGCTTTAATATTTTGTTAAGAAGTAGATTATATATTTACATTTAGTCACTTAAAATTGGCGAAGGTTATAAAACTTATGTGTAGAATGTTTTTTCAATCCAATTAAGTGACCTAGAGTCCATACAAAAAGTGAGATTTCATATTTCTTCACTAAATTCCTTTTTTTTTTCTTTAAACTTTGAGTATCTTAACTCTAAACTTCGTTTTTATGCAACTAGGTCGTAATATTGCGAAAATAAAGGCAGTACAGGTTAAACAGGAACACCCTGTATAAACATTTATTACTGGTTCAAAAAAAGTAATGAAACGCATTTCTATTAATGATATTATAAGTATTTTCAAATGACGTAAAGTATTATTAAAAATTGCAACAGCATGAAAAGTAAATCTTAAAATTACTAAACAAAAAGCATTGTTACTTACGGGAGAAAAGTTTAATAAAACATCAGTATCTGTGCAGTCCCAGAGCAGACCGTAATCTTTCAAAGGTGCTAAAATTGACTGAAAAAAATTACCCAATCAATAAACTTCTATAGGTTGAATATAATTTCAAGACTTTATCAGTTTAATCAATATATGTATATATATATATATATCTTTTTGATTATTTATATTTATGAAATGTGTTGACTATTAATCATCAAATCACTAAATTCCTGATGAATTAAATTTACAGCTGAAATTAAATTTTCTTAATGTGTTTAACATTGAAACAATTTACAATACAAGCTCTTTTGGTTAGCATACGATATTTGTTTCATATTAATGCGTAAAACCAATGTTGCATCCCATTCTAGACTGAGTAGAAATGCACGAAGTTTTGGTAATTCCATTACTTTTATTTCATTGGACACTAGAAAATGTAAGAAAAAAAAATCTAAGTCTTAAACCATTATGTATCGTACAAAATTACAAGGGTTGTTTTTTTTTCAACCTCCGATCGCACAGCATGAAGGCCAGGCATGCGGCAGGAGGCCGGTGTGCAAGGTAGGTGACTCTGCATCTCTCCCTCTACACAACTTGTCACTGCCGAGTCCAACATGCCATTTTTTCTTGAGTTGCTGTCACATAAACATGGCTGTCACAATTGATTCTCCCGCCAAGTGTTAATTGCGAAGTGTTTTGTGAATTACTGCAGATTCTTTTTGTGAAATTTTGCGACGCTTACAGAGAGCTATTGAAAACAAACGAAGAATCTTCTGACTTCTGGAACTGTTCTAATCCATCGCAATGCCCATCATCATAGCGCTCGTGTAATCCAATGGTTCTTTCAACAATTTCAATGGGACATTTTTGAACACCCACCATAAAGCTCCGACCGAGTACCAAATTACTTTCATCTGTTCCCTGAACTGAAGCAAGGGCTTGGGGTCTGGAAAGGCACCGTGCTTCCAAAGTGGCATGAAATCCAAAGACACCATCACAATTCACTTCCAATCATTGACGGCAACATTTTACGAGGAGACTAGAAAAAAGCTTGTTCACAGACATAACAAATGCTTCAATCGTCAAGGTGATTATGTAGAGAATTGTAGAGCTTTGCACCTTACTTTGGATAAAATATTTTTTGTATTTGAATCCGTTTATTTTTTATAGCCCATCGAAGGTTGAAAAAAAGCAACCCTCGTATTAAAATTTAGCATTTTCTTTCTGATTACTCATTAGAATTACTTTTGGGTGCTATTTTGCTTTTATGATTAATATAATGTCGGATTATCTTACTGACTGTTTTTGGTATTTTGAATTTGCAAAGACTGCCGGAATAAAATCTGCTACCGGGTAAGTCCTTGATTTGTGCACACCAGTATAGTTCTAATAGTTTAAGTGACAGTATTTTTCCTCATTAAGTATTTCAGTGGATGTAAAGTTATCGGTACTGAAAATCGGGAGCAATGATTGGCCACTTATTGTAATCTTCAGCGAAAAACTTTATCAGATGACGAGAATAACATCATCAAAGAAATTGCTGACAGGTTTCACAATGAGGATTACTCCAACATCGATGACAATCTAACATCCTTCATATCACATACAGCAGGAATAAATACATTGGAAATGGCATTGTGCCATGAGGAACAACTTGCATCAACTTCCTCTACTGGTGCAATGCTACTTGACAAATGGAGAAATTATGCAGTAGTCGTCGTGCAAATAGCCGAAGTTCTAACCTTTAGTGCAAGGAAAATAACGAATTTTAAAATGTTCTTGCTAATAGTACCTAAAAAGCTTATTAGTAAAACATAGTCAATTAATAAATGCTTATTTATAACATTGTTTAATTGCGTTGGAATTGTTATCAAGAAATTACGGTCCATATGAAATGAATGCACTTAACTCAGAAATAAAACTTACGTTAGGTTTATTGAACACTATACCTGTGAAAATAGAACATCATCTCTGAAAAATGAACATAATTTTTAATTCAAATGCATGCTTAAACAATGATTTTGTTTAAAAACTAGAGTTTTCATCAATATTTAGTGTTCTTTATTTTTTGTTTTAGCACAATTTTTCTCTTGTACGTTGGAAAGGTTTCTCTAAGTTGAAATTTGAGCCAAATTTTGAGTTTAATAAAGTCAAAAAACATGCAAAATAGCTTCCATTGTGAACTGCTAACATTTTTTAAGAAAATGCATAGAATAATTAGACATGGCAAATGACAGCATTTTAAATAATTGAGTTTATTTTTACCTTTATTATGATCTAAGTATTTCAAAACATAGTTATCTTTAACTCATAGTTGGTTCCCCACATGTAATTGGTTTTTACTTATAAGTATCAGCTTAAGTACTCTTTATATGATAAAAGTACAAAATAGTTGCGTCAGGTATATGCATAGAAAGAAAAAGTCGTTCTAAAAAGTCAAATTTAGAAAATTTTATTTTGGTTATATTATACCCACATTACAGACACAAAAAAAAATGTTATTACTCACTCCATGTGAATGGACTATAGCTTTAGGTGCGCCTGTAGTTCCAGAAGTGAAGTTGATACACAACGGATTGTTGAACGGAACTTGTTCAAAAAATATATTAGCCCCAGATTTACTTATCTTTTCTCTCGCCGGTTTGAGAAAATCTTCAAGGAAAACGCTAGGAAGAAAGTTCAAAACAAGCATATTTAGGCATTCATATTTTAATTTTTAAATCAGAATAGACAGCAAAAACTCCTGGTATTTTGCATTATTGTAGTTAGTTTTCTTTCAGTTGGTATTTACATTTATTGTAAATGCCTATGAACATATATTTTTTATCCTCAAATTATTTGAAATATATTATTCAGTATTTTCACGCAAAAGTATTAAAAAAACTAAAATGTTTCAATTTAACACAGCAAAACTATTTCATTTCGAAGTGGAAAACTAAATTTATCACCTTTATGAGTTCGTACATACTGTCCGTCTGTGAAAACCGCGCCTAGCACTCGAGAACAGTTCCACTTAAAAAAAGGTAGATGGATTGTGGGTGATAATTTTCCGAAGTTTTAAATTTAAAACTTGCATTTTTGAAAATATTCAACTAAACTACGTATTGGAAATGAGCATCGTTCTACGTTGTTTGATACGACTCAAAATACTTTTTATTATTCCACTTATTGTTATCTTACCTAACACCCCTATTTTAGTAAGATCAGAAAAGACCTGCCGTATGCGTAAATGCGCGGAAGGTTTTACCTAAGATCAGACAGTACGCTTTTATTTACTAGTTTGAGTGAAATGTTCTTCAAGGCGTTTACATGATTACAGAATTGACCTGTACCTAATACAAGCTCTTCATTAAAAAGAGGAGGGCGGGGGACACCCACACATTTTTGCTGGCAAATGCTTCTTTCTTCAAAATTTATTGTGAAGAGTCATACTACATTCCTACCCCGAATGCTATTTCCTACCCAAATTCGCCTAACATTCATTCAAATCTGTGATATGCAACCTTCTTTTCTTCTTTGGCCCGCATACTTCATTGGCCGCAGTGTTTTAACAGCTCGTACATGCTCATAAAAATCAATGTGCTGTTTTTTTTTTTGTAATGTTCTGATGATTTTATTTGGTTAAAATCAGGCCGCAATGGCATAGAAAAATAATACTTTTAAAGGGTGAATGAACCTTTACAAAAATACGTCTATATCGTGCTTTGTCTAACTTTTGGCTCTTTTTTTCCCGTCCACTAATAAAAGCTTGCTGAACAGGTTATGTATCACTGCAATACATCACCAGCTGGTTTATTCCATCCCTGGACTGCAGTTTCGTGTTAATTATGCACTCATCAGCATGGAATAGGTATTGAACGAGTTGGAGGGAGTATTGCATGTTTCTGCCTTAGCCCATGACTTAGGGGCGGTTACTTACTGCTCTATGGATCACTGGTTTAAAACTCAATATTTTATTATGTAGATCGATTAGATCGGCTGCATTGAACGGCTGTATAGGAGAACAATCCTTAATAGGTTGTTTCTACACTGAAAACAAAGACACGTATAACATATGCATTCTTGCCGTGCAACTGTAATACGAAAGCGGGCAAAAAATAGCATAGTTTTTGTACTTATAAGCCCGTTTAATACTTTATTATAATTCAGTTTATGGATAGCAAAGTCAAAAATAAAATAAAAGCATTAAAGAATTAAACTCAACTTCTTACCACTGTGGAAGGTCTTTTATTTCGTTGACTTTTTGTTTTGATGGAACAAACACTACTTTCTTCAGAGAAGGTAGACCTAAGCAAATAAATTCCTTGTTAGCAACATATGCACGTGCTCGCACAGAGAAATGAAACATATAAGCCCGCCCCCCCCCCCCTCATACACACACGCTCCAGCAAACCCGAAGTAGTTCCTCGAGGAAATTATCCTTGCGGAAATCCTCCATGTGTGTATGGTGAATTCCGATGAGATATTCCTGCGGATCTCCGGGCCCCTATCTATTGAGGTTTTAATCGAGGAATTCCTCTGAGGTTTTACTCAAGGCCGATCGTACTGTGTGGATTGATAGGTTTTCCTCAAGAGACTATCCTTCGTATATTCCCGGAAGAGCCTTGGGACTTCAGAAAATCCTCAAGACCGGCCTTCGGAATTTCCGGAGCGTGTGGAGAACCCTCTATTTTAAGGTTTTCCTAGAGGGGGAATGCCTTTGAGGTTTTTCTGGAGGAAAGACTTCGGGTTTTTCGAAGTGTGTGAGGGGGGGGGGGCTTAAGCTTTCATTTTAGTTAAAATATCGTTGGGAATGATGAATCATCTTCCTCTTGGTTCAAAACCCTTTTTTCTTTGTGATTTGTAAACTTTATACACTTCACAATGCTAATGCAGAGTAGAATTGGCGAGTATCTTTATATTTTTAACATCAGCAGGCTTTGAAATTATTCGAATCAGAGTATTTGGATTTGATTACGACACAAAAACATTTTAAATATGTATAACAAAAGCGGTGTATAAAAAAATACTTATTTGCAGTGGTCATCGCTTAATCCCCAAAAGGAAAGATGTACCAACTTTTTAGGAAGATTTTTTACAAGAAATCCCTTGAATGGCTGAAAATATCTTAATATCGTCGACGATGGTCTAACTACTACAAAGACGGGTGAGAAAACGATGAAACAAATCAATCAAAAGGGATAAAACCCATGGTATTATTGAACCCACTAACTTCGCGTTTCAAGTGCAACGCTCTTCCCAACCGTGCCACTGCATCTTTATTTTTGCATGCTATTCATTGAAGTGAAATCTAATTATAAAAAGAGTTTTTTTTAACACAAAAAAAATAATTTTTAGATACTGGATCTATTTTTCCTCTTTAACCGGTACGATTAATCATTAAAATGAGACTTAAAATCATGGAATTTGATAAATAAAGAAGTTATCGTGTGAGAACATAAATGCAGACTACAGAAGATATTAGATACTTAGTAATTAAAGCAATTAGCTTCAATAAAGCAATTAGCTTCACATCACTGATTAGACAGTTAGTCTCAGCATGCACATATTCTTTAGTTCCTATATTAAAATTAAAAAAAAAGAGCCATTTTCATTTTCTTTTTCAAATGTTATCTCGAATAAATAATACTGCCACTCTCACTTACTTTTTATGATGTTTGGGAGCTTTTGAACCATGTCTATCTCCTTTCCGTCAAAATGAAAATTTCCTGCTGCGAAGAGGATCTTCGGATTTGTTTGCTCGAACCTCGAAACCACAGCCTGCAAAAACATTCTACATACTCAGATAAAGAACGGTAATAAGAGTTAATACATACGATGTTTTTAATTTTTCAAGAGTGTAACAACTGTACAATGACAAAACGCTTACTCAGAGGAAACAAAAGCATTGTTAATTAAATTAAAGTAAAATGATGAGTATTTTTAACAACTATAGATCGGTTGCTTATAGCCCTCTATGTTTATTACTTCCTTTTACGTAGTAAAGAAAATATTGTGATCGCGAAAAAAAAATCACTCAAATTTGAGTCTAAATTTTGATTTTGCTCACCCCCGAATGAATGTTCAGTAGTTTTTTCGACCTGTCAGTACGTGCATATGTACCTACCAATATATAAGTAGCCGAAAAATCCTTTTCAACTTCCCCCCGAGTTAATTGCGACGAGTTTTCTCGTGACGTCTGTGTGTACGTATGTATGTGCGTTGTATGTGCGTATGTGTGTCGCATAACTCAAAAACTATACGCCGTAGAAGCTTCTAGCTTGGTATGTAGGCTCTGAGAATGGTCTAGTTGTGCACCTCTCCTTGTGGTTGCATGCGAATGTTCCCAAGGGGGTGTTTTACCCCTTTTTTGGGGTAAATCAGTGTTGATTTCAATGCAGACTCAAGTGATATGAATTGGCGCGACCACTTGGCGATATGTCGACCAGCTTTTGGTCGCCAAGTGTTTGACGCCAACTTGGCGACGTATCTCACATTTGGCAAAAAAATTGTTTTTTGAATTTGGGTTCGACTTGGCGCTATTGGCGATATTTTGCGAAAAATTCACTGAATGATATTAAAATCAGCAATATTTAGAAAATTAACCATTGTAAAATATTTTTTGCATTATTTCGTGGCAGATTAGGGGAGTAAATATTTGAATTGTTATCTTGCTCACTCTAAGCACTTTTTTTTAACACTTAAGGCAACTACTAAGAAATTTACACGTAAAAAGAAGTAGTGTGGGGTCCATACCAGATTTTTTTTTTTTTTTTTTTTTTTTAATCTGAAAGCGGAATCTTTTCAGTATTTTTGAGACGGAGACAAGAAAATCAGTCTTTACCAAGAACATAAAAATCAGTTAAGGAATATTCGCTTGAGACAGTTATTAAGAAAAAAACATCAGTTAACCAGCAGAGCTTTTAACTGTGACTTAAACTGATTTTCTAGGTATCAAGCGAACATTCAAACACTTCGATACAAAATGGCGCTCGACATAGGAGCGCCAGTAATGCCTCATTTCTCTTTCTTATTCAGATTTATGAATATAACTTCTGTATTAAACTGTGCGCTTGAAAGTCTATTTTTTAATTAAATGGCTTTTTGTTACCAGCAATACTTTCTTATTAGTTTTGTGAGTTTAGGTTTTGAGTTAACATTTTGATCTATTCGCGAAAGCCTGATCAGAATATAGATTCAACAAAAAGCAGTAAAACGAAATAACTCAGACAGTTTAACAATGAGAAAGGTAAGAGATTCTAATTTTAAACTTTTAAAGCTGAGCAATCATAAATTTCACATCCGTATTGGAGAGCCAGATCTCTCCCTCTCCCCCCCCCCCCCCATCTCTTAAATCATTTGCCCTCATTTACACTTTTTTCAAGTATTTATATTTGAGCAAGATTTATCGAAACGAAGAGGAGTTAGTATGAAGCGGGTCAAGAGTGATAACGCGTTAAAAATACTTAAGAATATTACGGTACCTACACTGTACAGTATAGCTCAAAATCGTTTTTTTTTTTAAATTTATTTTTTATTTTTTTATTTAACAGTGAGCAACTCGACAGCACATTGGAAGCTTCAAGAGTTTTTTTTTTTTTTTTTTTTTTGAAACCTTTGGATTAGTTTTTTCATAACATATTACGTCTCGGTGGTTGTACTCTGGGCTCGGATTTCTAAAATGAAATTATGTTTCTCATTCCATTTGGACAACATATATCTGTACCTCAGAACCAGAACGACGTAAGTCCAAAAATGGCCATTTTCCCTTTTTTGCTTCATTGTATGTAGAATCTTATTCCACATCGACTCATTAAAACAGTATTCTTTAAAACAAATTCCTTCACAATTATTTAAAAGAGCGCGAATCCCATCCTTTGCATGCATCCGACAATTGATTTTCCCTTCTCCTGAAATGTTACAAAAATGGACTTACGTTAGTCTAGTTCTGAGGTACAGATATATGTTAATATAATTCATGCGGCTCATGCTGAATAGTTTTAATTTTTCTGTGAAACATATAGCCAAGTCGGTACAGTTCTAAGATATGTGGAACGCTACACGTAAATTGCTTGAAAGACTGGTTCACTGGAACAGCATTAAGTGAATTGAATCGAATATTTCGTCATCTTAAGCCATTTTTCTGCTGCCTTGGCAGTGCCCGGTGTCCACCTTGCACGTACAGCAGACCAGAGCTGTTTTGCGGGAGAAGTGGAATCAGCAGGTTTGTGATGCAGCAGAAAGAGCCCTAAATTTCGTTGCTTTCGGTGTTTTAAATACCCTGAATTACATTATTCAGATGATTTTCGATCCTCTGAATCATGTTATTCTCGTGCATTTGAATACTCTGGATCACATTACTCCAGTGACTTTGGATGCCTTGAGTTACGCCCTTCCAATGAGTTTGGATTAAATCTAAAGATTGTATGATGGTGGACAAAGTGACTACAGTAGAGTGTCAAACAGTCAGCTCTCGATAACCAGTCTAAAAATACTCAGCTACATTCTGACAGGATGAGAAAACACTGAGCGAAGCACTTGTGCGTGCGTTCCCGATAACTCGTCTTTTTCAGTCGAGTTTTCGGGAATCCACTATATCGTACTGTTTCAATTACGTTTTCAATTTGGATGGATAATACTTATCGTTGTCCTTACGAGTTAAATTTTAGCAGTTTTACATTTTGCTAAATGTGCTGAATAAGCTAGTTTAGTTTCACGTTAAATTTTGTGCCTTATTACAACTCTAAAATGTATGTCCAATACCATTTTCCAAATTTATTAAATACGCAAGAGTTGATCCATTCTGTTGTAATTCAAATTGTGCTAAGAGAAATAAACTTCCAGTGAATGTGGCTGCAATGTGTATATACTATCAGAAGCGTGATCAGCAAATGAAGGTTCTGTGAGCGTGTTACTTATTCTTATTATCTAAAGTTCATAAAAGTTTTGTACCAAAACACGTTTAACTATCAAAAAACGTTTTGAAACTATAATTTTGACAAACTAAATCGACTGCTAAGTATACTTTTTTTTTTTTTAATAATTCAATTACCTTCACTCCTAGAAGAGGAAGCGCCCCACACCATATTGCCCCTATGCTTGCAGTCGCAAAATATGCATAAACGGCTTCAACTTTATTCGACATGTAACCTAAAAACAATTAATTATAGAAATGAAACAAAGGGATATTAGCATGTAATTTTAAAATTATATCAGTGCACTTGAATACTTACATGTAACCACATCATCTTTCTTCACTCCTAAGTCTTTGAGTGCTTCTGCATACACAGCGACTTCTGCGTACAGCTGTTCGTAAGATATATGATCTATGTTGTCATGAGCATCTGGATTAAATAAATAAATTAGATAATTCTAACAATAAAATATGCACCGATAAACATTTATAAAAACGAAATTAGCAACTTGTAAAATTAACCGTTTGTTAAATGGCTTTGACGGAATGTTAATTTTTATGCTGAACTGAAATTGCATTTTAAACAACTGTGATTTTTCTTTTCTTTTCTTTTTTTTCAATCTTTTTCATAATTTGCGATTTAGAAGACGCATTCACAATCTTTTAAAGAATAGAAGTTTCGCTATTTAGTATAATCATTAATGAGTAGATCTTTTTGGAAATTTCTTTAAATAGAAAAAAATGAAAATTTTTTTCACCTTGTTACAAAATTACTCCGAAATTAAAATTTTTGGAAGGAGGGATATATTCTCAATTTATCAAATGAAAATTTCAATACGAATGATAAAATACGATCATTCACACAGCTACATCTAATGAGGCGATATATTATAAGCACGAGACAAAAAAAAAAGCGCAATCCTGTACTAATATCTTCTAATTTTCCAAATCGTCACACAAAATGTGCCCAATACGTAACTTTCTGAGAGTCCACAGTGTTCTTTTGTAACCGCTCTCCGGGAGACCTTTGGTGTAGCTTCTCTTTTGATATCTTTATCGTATTAAGCATATCTATGTATGTAACACACCAATAAATACAAAATTGTGTATCTGAAATTTGGACCGAAAATCCTGGAGAAATGTCGCAAAAGATCAAATGAACTGTATCTTGAGAAAAACATTTTTTCTCTCTTCTGTCTTTTCACTTTCTTACCCTGAAGACTAGGTTGTAGTTTTGAATCTCGTGAAATTAATTCAATTTTATTGGAATTAAGATAGTTCCTATTATATTTTAAAGGAACCAGTGACACTGAGTTAGTGTAGCCTCGATGACAATTGAAGTTATTGAAATCCCTGTCTATTTAAATACATTCAACTAAAGCAGTTTTATCATTTCCCCTGAATGACGGAAGATTGAAAACTTCTTGGTGGATTTTAATGATAGTATTCCCCCCAGCCCCCTTTTTATAGAAGTTTCTGACGTGAACCTCAAATGCAACTTTTTCTTCCATTGTCAAATCAAAATTTCCTATCTTTCTCTGAATGCTGTCGCTTTTTGAGTAATTAAAAAGAAAAAATCTAACCTGCTACTATTACGGCAGTTTTAGAACTTCTAACTCGTAAAACATTTTCTGCAAAGTTTATTTTCGCTCCTTTGAACCAGTCTATGTCCCCTAAGCTTCCATTTTTGTCGAAAACCTGCAATGAAATTGATTTCATATTTCGAATTTCGAATTATTTCAACAAAAAAATATGTAGGGAAATCCAATCTTTATGGGTATTTAATATTACATTTTATTTCGTTTTAATATTAAAAATAATCAATTTAACTTGTATATTAGCTTTAATTTCTTACTTCAGTGTAAGGCTGAGAACTTTTGACGTCAAAGAAGATCCACAAGCATTCCCAAAACTCTCGATAATTTTGGCGAGACCATTCATGAAGCTCCCAATAGTCATCTGAATGAAAATCATGGCATGTGAGTTTCAATCATTTTTAATTTTTTATTTAATTACACAAGTGAGCTACAGGTTTCTTGCCATAAAAACATTCGCGAACATGTGTATTTTGAGCCTATTTTTAACTTTGTTATTCAGACAATTAATCTATTTAAAATATACTAAAAAAGAAAAACTTGGTTTATCAGGAATTAGTTTTTAAACTTTTGAAAATATGCTTTGAACAGTACAGTTTTACTTTCAATATAGGGTTGGTTAAGGTAAGTGGGCCCTCTTTTTAGAACAGTTCGTTTTTGAAGCCTTATACAATAATTATAAAGCAAAATAGCTTACATTTTTTGACTTATTTTGTCTTGGACATTATTGATAAACACAAGTTTAGCATTTTGTTCTAAAAAATGCTTTAAATATTTCTACCTATCCTATTCTTTACAAAATGCCCACTTACCCCCTAAGAAGGGGTAAGTGGGCCACCCTTCATTTATTTATATTTAAAGTGAGCATATTTTGGAAAGTTGTTTGTGGGTCCTACCTGACAAAGTATGGAAAATTTTAGTAGGGAATATTTTTCTGTAAATGTATCCATCAATGAGATAGCTACTTACATTTAAATGTGTATGACAGAAAATTATAAAGCGGAATACAAAACAATTATGTCTGTGAAATTCATTAAGGTCTGGTAACTCATGCATATTTTCATGACTTCTTTGGAGGGTGGTTTTTATAGGAAAATAAAAACGAATTATCTTGAATATTAAGAGTTTTTATTTACATATTGAAAATATAGAAAACAATTTATTTGAAAAAATTTAATAGTTTAGTACTGTTATTATTGTCACTCGAAGTTGGAACCTCAAGAAAAATGCACGTGGGTGGCCCGGGTGATTTTGGCTCTTGATGTTATCTGAAATCAAATATTCTTGATTGTTCTTAATCTATAGATATGTCATTTCTGGAACTACTGAAGTTAAATTTCAAGGGTAAATAACAAAATGGCGGACTTTGAAAAAAAAAAGTCCTTTTATTTTAGCAAAGAAAGGGTTGTAAAATAAAAAGTTAGGGGTGAAAAAAATTCTCTTTAGTACCGACGAGAACTATAAGTGTGTAGAACAGCCTGTTAAAATTTGAAAGCAATCGGTTCAGTAGAAAAAAAGTTAGGACCCGGGCCGACCAGAAAAACAATGTTTTGAGAAAAACGCGTTTAAAGTTCAACAACAAACTCTGAGGCGCTGTAGGAAACTCATTATAACTCTCGAAATATTTCGAATTTCTGTCTGAAATTTTTTACAGTATATTCTTAAGACATTTTACTTTCAAATTAAGCAAAAAAAAAAAAAAAAAATTCAATTTTTTGAATCCAAGTTACCAGACTACAATTTTAAAGGTTAGACTCTGAGGCGCTCTAGGACACTCGTTCTAACTCCCGAAATATTTCGAGTTTCTGTCCGAAATTTTCACAGTATATTCTCAAAACATTGTACTGTCAAGTTAAGCAAAAAAAAAAATTGCGATTTTCTGAACCCAAGTTACCAGACTACTACCTTAAATGGCGTTAGGCGTATTTTATGTTTTACACATAAATTAATGTTAAATAAACACAATAGAATCGATTAAGATCAATTTTGGTGAAATAGAAAAAAATTATAAGTTGGAAAAATAATTAAAACACTTAATGGCAGTGTCCTTTTGAAGTTTTCTGAGGGAGAAACATTATCATTTCATCCTCAGTTATAATTCTAACATCGCCTACATCAAAACCAATAAAAAGTGTAGTTATTTCTATTCTTTCTATCAAATTTTGCAGTATTTTTTCATTTGTACCATACTTTAAAATTAGACCTTCAAAATACTTTTTTTTTTCTTTGATGCAAGTTTCACAAATACATAGTTACCAGCTTTTGCAGTTTTTCTAGCTGAACCATCAATTTCTTCTAGGTCTCCATAATTATGTTTCATTTCGTCGCAGAAATTGCTTCATCAAAACTACTTTTCAATTTGAAATAATTATTATTATGAGGGGGCTCACTTACACCATAAAGAGGGTCCACTTGCAACATAGTGAGGGGGCCCACTTACCCTAATAGAGAAAAAACACGCGGTAAGTGGGACCCCTCCCCTTAAACACTTGAAGGGTCAGGGGGAAAAACCACGGTAGTCACATTTGATTCATTTTGAGAAAAACGAAATTTAAACTTTACGAACTCATAAACTTCCCCAGTATACTTGTTCTAAAATTACAATAATACATGGACTACAGTGTTTTTTCACGAATATTGCATATACTAAACGAAATTACACTTATTTTTCTAACAGGTGGTAGCATCAGTTTAAATTCAACAAAAAGTGGACTACCGTGGTTTTTCCCCCTGACCCTTCACTTATTAATAATACTTTGCATAAAAATTCTTATTGCAGTGTGTATTTTAGGTTAAACCCTACAAGAAAACTTGATGAACATAGAAAAAATAATAAAAATTAGCATTGAAACACTTCTTTAAAAAATGTTGCTTGAACTCGCAAAAAAAAAAAATTTTTTTTTAAATTTTTTTGACATAAATTATTTGATCCAAAAAAAAGTTCCACGAAACCCAAATATATGCAAAAGCAATCACTGTGATGTAATTTGACATGATCAGTACAAAAAAGTATAAAAACTATATGCGCATTTCAGTTTTAAGGGGTGTGGCCCACTTACCCGAGCCAACCCAAATGATTAAGAAAAAGCAATAATGGAAAATTAAACACGGCAATCTGACTAAACTTACTCAGTTTTAATTGATATCGGTTTTCAACAAATTTTCTGAATCGCCATAACTGGTTTTTCTTAACTTCCTTCGGCTGATAAACTATTTTCGGATGAAGGTCACCGCTCACTTTAGTCACTTCTTTATTCATTGTGGAGTCAGTGGGGTAAAGTATTAGTTTTTGTAGTTTTTGGGTACCTGCAAATAATACATTTAAAAATTCACTAAGGACAATGTACTATATAACTTTGACAGTTTATGCTTGAAAATGATTTTCCTATTTATTATTTTATTAATTCATAAAAATTTAAATTTTATCTTCTTTAGAAAAATTTTACTGCTTCATCCATGCATTTGTTCATCATATCCACGCAAATAACGACAAAAATTACAAAGTGAGAATTAAAAAATGCCTAAACATCTTATTTAGTAAGAATAATCTTAAAATTTTATTTATTTTAAAATGTAGAAAAATAAGTTTTCCAAAGAAAAAACAAAGCAAAATTCGGCAAATGAAGATACATATATTAGTGAGCTGGTTCGTCCTGTTATGATATCTCTCAAATAATTTTTGTGGAAAGAATCTGATTTGAGTGAGACTTTTTTCTGTTCAAAACATCATTTCAGGAATGCAATGTTCCTATGCCTCCTTTTTTCATTCAAATTATTATTTCTGAGGTTTGATAGAGTTCTTTCAAAAAGAATGAAGATTAGGCTCTAAGCAAAAAAATGTTTTCTTTTAGCTAAATGATGATCAAATAAACAAGATTACATGGGACAACTAGTCGCAAAGAAACTGCGGTCTACAATCTATTTATGAAAATATTATTTTCCAACTGGACCATTGTTATTTTGTGAGCAGTTCAAAATCATTCGACTACATAAAAGCATGATAGTTTTTATTATCTGGAAAATTAGCTACACTGCTATGGCAATATGTCCATGATAATGTGTGGAAAGTTATGAGCAGAAAAAAAAAGACGATTTCATGTTTTCTCACAAATAGGTTTCTTAAATTATTTTGCTCCGAGTGCTTTAACCCAAACTAGCTAATTCATTCCTGGCTAACCTTTTCCTTATTTTTTATTTATTTGCATTTTCGTAAAATTTTGTAATTTTATTTTATTTTATTTCTGTTTTCAATTGGATAAGTTCAAACCTAGTCCATTTACATCCAATCCTATTTAAAGTAGATAAGTTTTCCTATTCAACAAATGTTGATTTATTTGAAAGCTCAAAAAAAGAAATATGAGAAAAATTATAACTTTTAATATAAAAATCTTTGAAAAAATTAGTTTACTTTAGATCTTGCTAAAAAAGTTGATGAAATTTATTATTTTACCAAATTAATGAATAGTTTTTATTTTATAATGATACATTGTTTCACTATAAACTTGTTACTAAAGTGATAAAACATTTTTTTAAATATAACTACTCAAAATTCAACATAGGAAAAGATAAATACTTATCTAGCACTTTTCTATTTGTAAAAGTCAGTATAAAAACGGATAATGTTCAAAATATAGGGAATGTATTCGAGAAATACTATTTATGTTAGCTTCATGATCTCGATTACCAACATTTGTTTAAAAAATAAATGAATAAATAAAACTTACTATTGCAGAAATTACTTAATTACCTAAATGTCTAAATTATATGTTTGTTCTTGGGAAAGGTACGGGAAATACTTCGCTAATATTGTTTGAAAAAAAAAACTTACTTCAAAGTGATGCGAGCAGACTACGAATTTATCCGCAACTGATTTTGTGCTTGCATTAGAACACATGTTCGGCTCTGGATGATAAAGAAGCAGAAAAGATAGCTTATCTAAAAGTCAAATCAAGAATTACAATCGCTGTAAGAAAACTTTCAAGGTAATTGACGTAATACTGTTCTGGCTGAAAATCTTGCATCAACCTATAAATAATTGTAATCGAAATTATGAGTATTTTTATATAGATTGCATGAATGAAAAATCCGGGTATAGAATGCTTAATTATGTAAATCTTTTGCAGTTTTCTACTAAAAAATTTCAATGAACGTTCAGAAATAATTTTACAACTCAAAATACGCAGAGACACCCACTTAAAGAGAAAAGAATTCAAAATTTTGAGAAAAAATTCTTTTTATAACATGGCAAAAATTTTCTTTTTTTTTTTTTTCAACTTCAAAGAAATCTTGTTTCAGAATGAATGCTAATTTTTGCTTTCATTGCTGAAATAAGGGACATACATCCAAATGTGTAAGCACTCTCAAAAGTTTTTCTTTTTTTTTTTTTCAAATTAAATTTCTAACATTTTTCATAATATTTTTTCATGAGATGGGGTGGGGGTGGGGGAAAGCAAGATAGGAGTTATACTAAATTCCAGCTAGTTCAAATTTTATTTATTTACCAGACATTGATGACATTTGTAAGTGTAGCATATTCGAAAAGTTCCTGTACAAAATTTACCTTTACCGTAAAAAGGGGTGTATAGGATCAACGGGGTCATTCGGAACAAAACTTCCCGACCATACAAAGAAATTCTTCATAAGTATACTATTGGGTATTTTTCGCCATTAATTTTTTTCAGAAAGGTAAGATCACAGGAAGTAGGAAAAAATTACTTCTGTCAATCTGGCAACGTTACTGGCTTATAAGGAGGGCTGCACGTGGAATGCTGGAAAACATCACGTTTTCATAGACTGCAAAACTTTATATGTAAGTACAAACCTTCTTATAATTTAAACTTAAGAGTGGTATGTTTTAATTATGGATGTATCTGAACAACTGAATACCACATTAGAATTTACATTTTTAAAAATAGTGTCATAAAAATGAAGAATTCTGAAAAACGACATAGGCAAAAAATTTGTGAGGTGTATTGGAACACTTGGTTCTGTTGTTCCAATGCAAAACTGCTTGAAAAATCAAGATTCTAAACCAATTTCTCTAGTCAAGACAAGAACAAGGTTTGTTACTATTTATCTCTTCTCGTGAGCAACTAGATCTTAGAATGACGGAAAGTTGCAGATTTAAAAAGATTTTTGCTACAGGAAACTTTTTTTTACCTAAAATACAAGGGAGAAAGTCATACAGACTTCATGTAGTATAAGTTCAGCACACAGACAGTGATGAATAAGTGGAAAAATCTTGCAGGACAATCCCTAAAACCCAGAGATTTCAAGAAACTAAAGAAAAGGCAGCGTTTATCAATTCAAAAGCATTTCTTAAAATTAATTTCAATTTTTCATCGGTTCAAAATTATTTTTAATTCTAACAAATTATAAAGATTTACTGGTATTAAAACTAAACTTTTATTTGACAGTAACTATCTGTTCTTATTCTCCCCCATCAATAATACACATGTTTGTGAGACCTATTACAGGTTAAATTGAAAAAAATGAAAATTTTAACATGTGTTCCGATTGACCCCTATCTTCGTTGTGATTCGAAATTCCTACAGATGTAAATAACTGTACGAAATATTTTGTCTTTGCTTGGAATATCAAAAGCAAAGCAAGATCGAAGTTTTTACTCAAAAAATCAAATTAAAAAAAATCTTTTAACTACTTTTTTTACAATTAAAGCTGAAAAGTGTTCCGATTCACCCCATTTTACGGAACTGTTATGTTTGACTGAATTTAATTTTGAAACGAATGTACTAATTTAAAGCGTAGTAAGCATTAATATTTGAGAGCTAACTGTACTTTTTTTTACTATTAGTGGATTTCCAATAGCTTATTTTGCGTGTCGTCATGGAAATGACAAACATTAGTTGCGAATAAGGGGCATTTCCATATGTTTAACTCATCTGTACGCCATGCATTATCGGAATACACGTAGTTTTGTGTATTGATACAATTGTAATAACTTGGTTTCCGATATGCAATGCGGACAATCACTTCAAAATGTCTTCTTTTTTATTTCGAAATTCACGGCAAAGAAGAAAAATTCGAGCTAAAAAAGCCATTCGTTGCAGGGATTTTTTGATAAAGTACTACAAATGAATCACTAGTCTACCCCCCCTCCCCCGATAGGAAGTAGTCCAAATGATCTGGAATTTTCTCCCGAGAGCAGTCTTTTTCCACATTTGCTCTTTCACGTGTTCATATTACCTTGTTGGAATTGATGGTGTTGTTAAAATCAAGAGGTCTGGGGTAGATTTGAACCCAGAAACCTTCAATGAACCCTTAAAAACTAAAACAAATATTCGAATTACTGTACGCACTACTAATTTAAACCTTTCTATATTAGTACATTAGTTCGATACTTTATTTTATGTTATTTAATTTTTCGCTTTCCTGCACTTAGATTAGACGAAAGTTGTCAACAACTTTATTCTTCTTTGTCAGTTAACTGTTTTAAAGCTGCTAAAAAATACTTTACTAATGAGTATATAAAAGGTCATTACTTACTTTTACAAATGAAAACTAGTAAGAACTGTTAAAATCTTGAGAACTCAATCAAATTATCTTCTTGAAGTGCTACCGTGAATCAGGCAAAATTCACTCCTGTATTTTTGTCCCTCCTCATCGTTCTTCTAGATTAGAATCTTATTTTCCACGTTAGAAATTAACACTAATTTTTCCGTTTTTAACAGTAAACTTGTTTTATAAAGCTTAATTCCATAGAAAGCTTGATTTATTATAAATCTTGTCCCCTTAGGCATTTTTTCCATGCTGTCATTGCCATTGCCTCCCTTTCCCTTCTAAACAGGAGGAATGTTAATTCAAAGGTAATGCTTTTAACAGGCTCGTCATTTTAAGTTTATTCAGGGGGGTGGGTTTCAAGGGTGCATCCTCGATGCAATTTCAACGGAAAACAACAAATACCACTTCCACTTATATGTAAATTCGTTGTTCAGAGGGGGAAGGAGGTTTTTTTATTGCGTTTTTCCCACTATTTTTGTTTTGTTTCTGCATTAAACTTAAAAAATACGTTTAAATTAGGCTAGACAGGGGAAAAATATCGAGAAATTTTTAAAAAAATTTATTCGTAAGAACTCTGCATGGAAATTTAAAAAGTTTCAAAAATCCTTATTCCATTGTTAAACTCTATGAACATTAACTTTATTGTTGCAACCATCTATTATTTATTGGCAAAGGTTGAAAAACTTCTGACCAAACTGACAAGACATAGATAATTGCTATAAAAGCTCTTAAAAAACAAAAAGATGCCAAAGGAATTAAGCTCTTAAGGAAGGGTGGGGTGCTAGTAATTGAACTGCAGTTGTTACTTATGAAAGAACAAAATTTAAATGATATTTATGAAATTTATGAATTGTTCCCTGCGAAGGTTAACCGTAGAAATAGAATAATTTATTGCCCTAGAAATACGTCATTGTTTTGTCTCCATAACCGAAGAATTCATTTTAAGCATTGAGATTTTTGTTAAAGAATCGTTTCGGACATCAGTGACATTCTGCGAAATTATTTTTGGACAAACCTATTTATTAGCTTATGACGCAATAAGGAAGGGAGTTACCTTCCTTGTTGCGTCATAAGTGGGGAGCACCCCACTCGTGACGCACCCCACTCTCGTGGGGAGCAGCCCACCCTTCCTTAAGAGCTTAATTCCTTTGGCATCTTTTTGTTTTTTAAGAGCTTTTATAGCAATTATCTATGTCTTGTCAGTTTGGTCAGAAGTTTTTCAACCTTTGCCAATAAATAATAGCTGGTTGCGACAATAAAGTTAGTGTTCATAGAGTTTATATACAAACGTTATATTTCCTTTAAGAATACATATTCTTGAGCTGTTTTTAATCCCCGAAGCAACAAGGAAGGTGGTTATTAGTTTGACGTGTCTGTGTAACTGTCAATTTGTGTATCTGTCTGTGGCACCGTACATCCTGAAAGGATGAACCGATTTTGATTTTTATTCGAAAGGTGAAGTGATCGAGAGTGTTCTTAGGTCGCTTCTTCGGATGACATTAATTAATAAAGAAAGTAAATAAAAACCTTTAAAATGTTTTTCGCGATTTTTAAAGTGAAAACATGCTGGAAAATTTAAAACAATAGTACTATAAAAATTTTAAAAACCCCCGACTAAACCTTAAACTATAAAATCAATTACAATTATTTAATTTGTTATAATATTTTAAAATGTTTATCAGTTGCCAGTTTCTATTTTTTTTAACAGTTTGCTTTCCTTGTCTACCAACAATGACAACGGTTCCAATCGCGTGAATAAAGGCTAAGCTGCATTTGCTAAAAAACGCTATAACTCGCGTTCTATAGAACATGGAAGATCCAATTACATCGTATCAGACGCAGAAAACTTTTCTCTTTCATTTGGTGCTATTTTTTTAAGTTTTGAAGTATATTTTCATTGCTAAAATCCCGAAAAACCTTTAAAAGGTTTTTAGTTAATATCTTTGTTAATTAATACCATCCGGAGACGCAACCTAGCTAAGAACACTCTCGATCAACTCCCCTTTCGAACAAAAAAATTTTTCAAAATCGGTCCATCCGTTTAGGCTGCAGAGTGCCACAGACTGATACACAGATACACATACACGTCTAACACATAACCCACCTTCCTTCGTGTGTTGGGGGCTAAAAATAAAGAAAATAAATTTCTGCGTCTGATAAAAAGTCTTTGAAACTTATATGTAAAATAGAGATCGAATTATAACGTTTTTTAGCAAATGCGACTAATGCTTAAATCTACAGAACTGGAAACCGATGTCATTGTTGACCGACGAGGAAAAAAAATTCAATGATTTAAGAAATTTTATCTGTTGCCAGTTTCTATTTGTTAACAATTAAAATACTTGTAATTGATTTTAGTGTAAGAATTTTCAATTTTTCCTTCTTTATTCCCCTTTTGCGACTATACTAGACAGCAACTTAAGTTGACACTGAGCGTCACTACGGGCAGAGCCAATAAGAGCTCACAAGCAGTCAGCGATCTCCTCTAATTCGCCTCTAATTCGGCTGTGACGTTTTATCTAGCTCGTTTTTCTAAGGCTGACGTCAGGCTAACATCACGCTGACGTCACGATGTTTTTGTCAAGAACCCTTGCAGTGTAGTATAGCAAATTTTGCTAGTAAGGATTATCTTTCCTCTTCTGTATTCACCATATCCTCTCGAAAACAATTTAATATATTTAGATTTAAAATGCTTTCTAAACAGAGAGTTTCGTTTTAATATGAGATCGGAAATCAGGATCAGGGACTGTTTAAATTTTTAATTCAATCTTAGTACTTGTGACAGGAAATTTCATTGTATTGTTTTGTACGGCTCATTTCACAAAAGAGCGTGTTTAATCGGTGCTAAAGAAAAGGCAGACCATTTGAGAAAAAAACACAAATATTTTATTAACAATACACGCATCACATTTCGTTATTCTTAGAAATCACCAAGATCCAAATTTTTGTAGAATTCAATTGATGATGGATTTAGAACAATTTCAATGTTTGGTACAGCTTTCTTGTTAATCAGTCTTTTTACCAGATTGTTTAACTTCTTCCCGTTCAAATTATACTGAAAAGAGAAAATATTTCTTTAATATTAACCTACACGGATTTGAAAAACAAAAATTGTTCTGTAATTTAAAAAAAACTTCGTATTTTAATTCCTCCCAAAATTGAATGACTTGAAAACTGAAAATCCAATTCATAAAACTGAATGCACCAAACTTCTTCCTCTCTGAGATTTGTTTGTATGTTACTTTAATTTAAACTTCGAAATATTAGCGGAATATTAAACTACCTTCTATCTCAAAACAATGTAAGTTACCAGTGATAAAAAATCATATATACTTTACCAGTTTTCCCCCGTTATCTATTACTGACATTAAATAAAGATAAATATAGTAATGAGCAATGGTCGCAAGGAATTTCATGTTTGCTTCATACACAGAGAGAGAAAGAAAAGCCTTTGTTCAAAACTTTAACTCACTTCACAGCTAGTTTGCCATATTCTACACAGTAAATTATAGAAATCTTTTGATATCATAAAATGACAAATAATTAGTTTAAACATTTAAATGATATTTTTTAACTGTTTGAACAATTTTCCCCAGCCTTAAAATATTTTTCTATGTTTAAAAATGCCTGTATTATGCATAAAATTTCGAAATTAATTCTTTGTTAATTAATCTTCAAAAACGATTTGTCCGAGTTTAATATTAAAGTTTATCATTCTTCCAGAAGAGTCAACCTTTTGTCGTTTATTTTGCCGTAACTAGAGAATCTTTGAACTAAGAAGAAACACACTGTAAAAAATGAAAGTTGTTTTTACAGTATAATGCAGCTAATTTTATTGTAATAAACTGTAAAACTTTCTAATTTTACAGTAATAAACTAAAATTGTTAATTTTACACTAATTAACTGTAAAATTGCTGCTTTACAGTAATAAACTATAAAATTCGTTAATTTTAGTTTATTACCGAGTATTTTACAGTTTCAAACTGGAACCTCTGCTGCCAGTATTGCACTGTCGTTTTTACAGTATAATACAGCACAATTTTACTTCAATAAACTGTAAAATTACTAACTTTACAGTAAGAAACTGTAAAATTGCTAGTTTTACAGTTTATTACTGTGCATTTTAAAGTTTTAAAGTGGAACATCAGCTGCCAATATTATAGTATAAAAACAATAGTTCATTTTTTGCAGGTCACCTTACATCAGTAGATGCATAATGCTTGGTTTCAATTTATTTTTAATTATTCGCATAAATAGCATCTTTTCCCTGCGTTATGTTCTCTTGCTTCGCATCGGAAAACTCTTACTTCAAAATTTTGATACTTACTGGCACATCCGGGGCTTCTATGATGAGATGTGGTACATGTTCGTAAGAGAGGTCATCTTCAATGGTCTTCCGAATTTTGTCTTCAACTTCTTGTGTAAAGGAATGTCCCGGTGCCATTTTCACAAAGAGAACCACGCGCTCGTCTAGCTTGGAGTTAAATTGTGAGACGCATACACTGTCAACGATGCCAGGAAACCCACCCACTGAAAAATTTTAAATAGTGAGCATTCAATTCTTTTTAATTTACCTTTAAACGAACTTATACGCATACATGCTATACTTACGTGCAAAATAAATTTCTGAGCAATTGAATCGAGCTCCTTTAGGGTTCAGGTTGTCATCGCTATATAGAAAAAAAATAAAATAAAGAAACTGATATATTTCTGAACATTATTAAATATTTCTTTTCTTATATTATTTTTATTTTCTTACAGATAATCCTCTCAAATCTTACTCAAGATAATCTTACATATTTAACTTCAAACAAAACTTTCTGCTTTTAACTAGGTATGTCACTTTTGTATGTGCCTTTCTGTTAGAAGGTTAGAACCATTTTTGCAACTTACCAGTAAAATTGTCCGTGCTTTATTCATTGGAATCAATTTTATTTAAAGGTAAAATTCCTATCGCACTTTCAAATTAAACAGAAACTACATTTTATATTAATCACCCTTTTTAAATGGCGTATGATGATACATATCAAATAAACACCACATGTTAAGTACCAATTAGCAATTTACTGTACTAAAATGAAGAAAATTTATATGAATTGTCACAAGGTATGTAAAAAAGGAAAAGAAAAGAAAGAAATTTCGTTAACTGATTAATTACAGCTCTAAACAGATACTTTTTTGTCACAAAAAAGTGAAAGAAAATTTTAAAAAGAAATAAATGTTTTGATAACTTCCGTTTAGGTAATGAATTGCATTGAGAGCAATAAATATTGTCGAAATACGAATACATTTCTTTTTAATTTCGAACATAAATTTAAAATAATAATAATAATAAAATGAGGGACAAAATTTTAGTAGTATCTTTTTTCCCATACTAAGTATTTTATTCTAGCAGCTTTGTATGCTTTAAAGGCTTAATTTTAGCTATGGTCTTCGAATACAAGGATTATGTTAACGTAACATTATGTTAACGTAACTAGACTTATTTCGATAGCTTTTTACAAAGCATGGTCTTTCCCTTTTAACTTATGAGTCAACGATGCAAATCAATTCAATCTCCACTAAGAGTTTTGGTGGTTGTCTGTTAAGCGTACTTAGTAATTAAACTTACATAACAAGGTAATATAACCATACGTTCAAAAGAAAACTTAGATTCAAACATTTTTTGTCCAGAGATTTTTTAAAACTTAAACTCAAAAACTGTTTTGGACTGGACTGATCAGAAAACTATGCTTGATCTACTGCCAACTGTCTATGAAGGCAGTCAAGAATCATAAAAATCTATGATAAACTTGTTTTTGGAAGCTTTCATATTGAAAAGCAATTTAAAACTATCTCTTGTAAATACTTAGTATTATAACAAACGTAATGTTTCCCTTAAAAACACATCTTCTTGAGTTGCTTTTAACTCCCGAAGCAACATAGTTATAAGTTTGCCGTGTCTGTGTATCTGTCTATCTCTGAAGCTGACTGTGGCACTCTAGTGCCTAAGCGGATGGATTGATTTTGAAAAAAAAAAAAAATTTAAAGGAGAAATGATCGAGAGTGTTCTTATCTGGATCGCGACATTAATTCACGAAGATATTAATTAAAAATCTTTAAAACGTTTTACGCGAGTTTTTTAAGAGAAAACATACTTGAAAATCGAAAACAATAGTATTGAAAGAAAGAAAGAAAGAAAACAAGAAAAATCTGCGTCTGAGAGAATGTGTTCGAAACTTCTATGTTATATACAACTCGAAATATACCGTTTTTAGCAAACACAGCTAAGCCTTTATTTACGCGATTGGAAATCGATGTCATTGTTGGCCTACAAAAAAAGAAAATTTAATGATTTATAATGTTTATCTGTAGCCAGTTTCTATATAAGGATCTTAAAAGGATTTTCAATTTTCCCTCTTTGTTCTGCTTTTACGATTAGCAAATTTTACTAGTAAGGATTATCTTTCCTTTTCCGTGTTTACTATGTCCTCTCAAAAATAATTAAATATATTCAAATTTAAGATGCTTTCTTACCAGTGAAGTTAATTTTAGTATGAGGTCGGCAATCAGGGTCGAAGGTTTTTTGAATTTTTAATTTAATCTTAGTACTGTTTCTGAAATAGGTCGTTATTTTGCTGAATCTTGATAAAGTAAAAAATAAACGATCAAATGTTCTAAAGCAAGTTTTCAAGACAACTCTTCAAAGAGCTAAAACTATACTTTATATTTATAATATTTATTTCGTTTATAATCTTGATAGTCAAAATACAGCGTGTTTTTTTGCCAATTGAATATATTTGAAGAAAAGTTAAATTTTTTTTAAAATCGAAATAGCCATTAAGTCATCCCTAAACCAAGAGGAAAAATTATTTTTAAAGCATCGTTACAATATAAACAAAAACATAAATAAATAAATTAAAAGGAGCGCATTTATGTGTATGCTCTGTCTAATGATTCCTCATCTTATGTGACACTTGGTAGATTTCTATCCGATATTGGCTAATTTTTAGTAGTTAAATGACAAAATTTGATACGACAGTTTATGGTTTAGTTGAGCATACGGCAGATATACATTCTGTGAAAAACAGGAACAATAAAATTAAGATACCTTCTTCCGTATACAATGAAACCTTTGGTCACTGGATTGATCCAGACATCATCTCCTACGTACCAAGTCCCTGAAATCACCAAATTAATGTATTGTAAATTATACTCGGATACTTTAAAATAGGCGTATCAAGTTTAGAAATTCTGCTTCGTCTTTATAGAAAACTAACAGTACCCGCACGGCGATGCCCGTGCAATAAGTGTATAGAAAGTCAACTGAATGAATTTAAATTCACTCCAACCCTCAAAAGTAAAATTAGTACATTCTTTAATTCAAATGTGCTCCACAACCTTTTAAATTCTACCAAAAGCCCAGTTAAGATTTAAAACACACAATTTGCCAAATAAATCAGAAAGACATTAAGTTACAGGTATAAGTAACAGGAGATATTAGGATGATGGAACCTAAGGCTCTACGCTAAGAGGTGGGGCGTGGAGGAGAAAAGTTTGTATTGTTCAATGGGAGGATTATTTTAGTTATGGGCAGGAATTCAAGTGAAACAGGCGATCGCAAATTACAATCGCTACTGGAAATGAATTACATTAGAACGTTTCTTGATAAAAACATCGTGACGTTTGCCTATGAAAAACGAGCTAGATAAAACGTCACAGCCTACTTGGCGAATAAGAGGAGATTGCTGACTGCTTGTGAGTTCTTATTGGCTCCACCTGTAGTGACGTCAGTGCCCAGTTAAGTTGATGATAATGTAATTCACTTCCAATAGCGATTGCAATTCGAAGCGATTGCAATGGTGTTTCACTTGAATTCCTGCCTTAAAGACTTTTTTCTTTTGCGTGCGTGTGTGAGACGACTTTATTAATTTTTAGAGAAATCTTTACGTTTCAATGGAACTTTTGACACAACTGTAGTGCCAAGATTTTCGAAAACTCTCAACGACCACAGCAATTTTTCCGTTGAAATTTAATATAATTCACCGATTTAACCGTAATTTTAATGTAAAATTGGTCGCCAAATCTAAATTTAATAACATAGGGAACCGATTATGTCACGTAGCTCAGCCATAACCATTCTTCCATGATTTTAATGTGAACATTAAAGGCAAGAAATAATGTCTTTCGCACCATCTCTTTGAAGTGATTACAATCTAACAGTGACCCTCAAATAAGCAAGATTTCACTGGCTGAGAGGTTTGGTAAATTTCCCGATTGTTGCCAAACTTTACGACGCCAAATACGAAGAGTGACTGCATAGCGGTGTTACCGAAAATGTCAGAATGAAACGATTATTGTTAAAAATTTAGTGATGGCGGCATTAAGTACATGTTTTAAATATGCAATAAAATACTCTTTAGTCTGCAAACAACTACTGTTCCTTCACAGAGCGTTTTCTTTTTCTTTGATTTGGAGAAAGTAATGTTTTCCCTTCAAAAATTTAAGCGTAATCCCGAAATCTGCAAAGATCAAGCTAAGCCTTGGCTAAGTTCACTTCGCATTGAAATGTCGAAGTCAATCTTTCCACGTTTGAACAAAATGGCAACGGCAATTAAATTTGAATTTCACAAACTTTGAACGCTCATAAGTTCTTTCCACGTGATTTTTTGACATCCAGTTCACGGCACCGTAGGTAGAAAATGTTCCATTATAGAACTTTTCGTAATCTTTCGAATGAGACCAAGATCAAGACGATACGATAATTATTTCTCTAGATAGAGCCATTTTTGGGTCAAAAATTTAGATTTCGAATAAAAAAGAACTATTCATCGAATTTTTTCCGACCTGGTCTAACAACCTTCCCTGAGCTAACCTGCACCTGCTGTAAAAATTGGAACGAAATCGGTCGGGTAGTTTCTGAGTTTGCTCCGGACACACATATTTTGCAGTTTGTGTTTTATATAAATGAAGACATACGAAATAAAACAGCTCCACTCTTTTTTACTTCCTTTTACGTAGTAAAGGAAGTATTGTGATCGCAAAAAAAAAAAAAAAAAATCACTCAAATTTGGGTCTAAATTTTGATTTCGCTCACCCCCGAATGAATGTTCAGTAGTTTTTTCGACCTGTCAGCACGTGCATATGTACCTACCAACATATAAGCAGCCGAAAAATCCTTTTCATCCACCCCCGAGTTAATTACGACGAGTTTTTTCGCGACGTCTGTATGTACGTATGTATGTGCGTATATACAGTAGGGTGGGGCGAAAAATGAAAAGTTTTTCAGATCAACTTCTAATAGTTACCAAAAGTTGTCTTTGGTGATAATTAGCTTTTGTGCAAAATTTGAGTAAAATCGGTTAATATCTTCAGGGGGCGCTGCGGTCGCAAAATTTTGCCATAGCTTTTATCGGGATTTTATGGTTAAAATATGAAAAACAATGCCGTTAGCTAATCTCATTGCATTTTTTTACTCATAAAATATAATCATGCATTCAAAGCATATGAAATAACTCACAAAAAATTATTTTATATGACATATTTATATTTCAAGCATTTAAAAAGAAACAAAAACGTAAAAAAGGGACTTTTTTAAAATATAAATATATTATATAAAATAATGTTTGTGAGTCATTTCATATGCTTTTAATGCATGAAAACATCTTTTGCGTAAAAAAAACGCAAAGAGACTAGCTAAAGGCATTTTTTTTATATTTTAACCATAAAATCCATAACAAAGCTATGATAAAACTTTGCGATCGCAGCGCCCCCTGAAGATATTAACCGATTTTTCTCAAATTTTGCACAAAAGCTAACTATTACCAAAGACAACTTTTGGCAACTATTAGAAGTTGATCTGAAAAAAATTTTATTTTTCGCCCCACCCTAATATACAGTCTCAGACAAAAATATAGGGCCAGCTACAATATCCTACCCAAAGGAGCTAAGATTGCTTAAAAAAAGTTGTTTAATGTATTTATTATATGTAATCTACTTATATTAAAAACTGAGTATCTTTCTAACTATCTATGTCACGCTTATTTCTCCTGAACGCCTATGAACTTAAAGTCGAACCATGTACCGATAGATAGGTAATTTTTCAGGCTTCATTAGTTTCAATCTATATGATTATACGATTTTAATTAGCGAAGATATCAATTAATAAGTAGTCAAGTTTAAAGCGATTAAGCCTAATAAATGATTAAGCTTCCAAGACATTTTTTCTTACCGTTGCCATTTTGAATTAAAACGTTAATTAAATTATTGAACTATTTAAAATTCCAAGATATTTATTTCTTTCCATTGCGATTTTAAGGCAGGAATTCAAGTGAAACACGGACGATCGCAACTCACCAATGCAATCGCAAATTCCAAAATTTGGATTCAAGTGAAACGAATTCACTTGAATTCGACATAGGCACGGATTCAAGTGAAACAGGCGATCGCATATTGCAATCGCTACTGGAAATGAATTACATTAGAACGTTTCTTGATAAAAACATCGTGACGTCAGCGTGACGTTTGCCTATGAAAAACGAGCTAGATAAAACGTCACAGTCTACTTGGCGAATAAGAGGAGATCGCTGACCGCTTGTGAGCTCTTATTGGCTCCACCCGTAGTGACGTCAGTGCGATTAGCATTTATTGCGATTGCAACTTATCCAAATTTGGGAATTTGCGATTGCAGTGGTGAGTTGCGATCGTCCGTGTTTCACTTGAATCCCTGCCTTACAGTAGCGGTTGCAATATGCGATCGCCTCGAAGCGACTGCAATGGTGTTTCACTTGAATTCGGCCCTAAATTAAAACGTTAATTAAATTGAACTTTTTAAAATTTAAGAGTTATTTTTTTCATTGTCATTTTGAATACGTGTTATAACAAAGTTCTAACAATTGTTTTTATTCTAATTATTAATGACATATTTTTTCTCAGGTACCATTTTGAAAATGTGCTTTTAAATAAAATTGCAATTGCTGTTTTTAGAAGGGACTTTTTCTGGCTTCGATCCAAATATTAAAAGAACTTTTTCGTTTAGAATTTTGCATTTAATTTTACCGGAAGAAAGCGGTTTGGAAATAATTGTTTTTGGAAAGGAATTTTATTTGTAATTTAGGGAGAGTGCTAAGTATGCTCTACTTGACATCGTCTTTATTTTTGAGGAAGCATGTGCAAATAATTCGATTGATTTTCCAGGGAGGACGTTTTACTTTATTTGAAAAAAATTAAAACCACAAAAGCTCCGGGACCAGATAATATTTATCCAAAAATTCTAGTAGAATGTGCAGAGGAATTAGTTGACGCTATAATTAATATATTCAATGCTTCGTATAACTCAGGGATAGTGCCAGAGGACTGGAAACTAGCTAACATTACACCACTCTTCTAGAAAGGGACTAGAGGTAATGCAGGAAATTATAGGCCTGTGAGTCTGACTTCAGTGGTATGTAAAGTTTTTGAAACATTGATCAAAATTAAGATTATGAATTTCTTAGAAAATAATGGGCTGTTGAGTAGTTTGCAGTATGGTTTCAGAAAAGGTAAATCGTGTGCTACTAATTTATTACATTTCTACGACAAGGTTACCTTGGCTTTAGATAGCAAAAAATGCGTAGATGTTGTTTACATAGATTTTCAAAAAGCTTTCGATAAGGTACCGCATGTAGCACTACTCAGTAAATTAGCTGGTATAGGGGTAGGAGGTAAAATTCTAGTTTGGGTTAGGAATTGGCTGACAGGAAGGAAACAAAGAGTAGTTGTTAGGGGTAACTATTCTAAATGGAGTGAGGTTTTAAGTGGGGTTCCCCAAGGATCAGTTTTAGGTCCCCTTTTGTTTATTATTTTTATGAATGACATTCATGAAAATGTTTCTGGAAACATGAATTGTTTTGCCGATGATGTCAAACTTATGGGGGTTGTAGAAAATGACGAACAAATAAATCAGCTGCAACAGGATTTGGATCATATTACTAAATGGGCAGACAAGTGGGGTATGGCAGTTAATGTTGGGAAATGTCAAGTGCTGCATTTCGGTCATGGAAATAAGCATACAAGCTATTATTTACAGGGTTCAGTCATTAGTAGGGCAGATAATGTTATGGATCTAGGTGTCTTAATAAATCAGGATTTCAAGTCTAGTCAACAGTGCAGCATAGCTAGTAACAAAGCCAATAGGATGCTTGGGTTTATTAATAGATCTATTTCAAACAAATCTAAGAAGGTTCTTCTGCCTCTATATAGAAGTTTGGTAAGACCTCATTTGGAGTATGCTGTTCAGTTTTGGTCTCCTTATCTGAAGAAAGACATTAATTTATTGGAAAGGGTACAAAGAAGGGCTACAAGGTTAGTAAATGGGTTTTCTAATTTAGACTATGATTCCAGACTTAGAATGCTTAATATGTATAGTCTTGAGCGAAGGAGAGCCAGAGGGGACATGATTCAGTTGTTTAAATTTATTAAAATGAATGATGTTACGGGGTTAGATTTTCGCACGGAAAGCAGGACAAGGGGTCATTGTTTTAAGCTGTTTAAATCTCAGGCTAATCTTGAAATTCGAAAAAATTACTATTTTAGCAGGGTAGTGGGAACTTGGAACAGCTTACCGGAAGAGGCGGTAAAGAGCAATGGAGTAGATGGCTTTAAGAGGGCAATTGATCTTCATTGGGGTCTTTAATTTGACTAGGACCAGCAAATTGGGCCCAGAGCCTGCTGCTGGTCGCCACATTTGTATTTGTATTTGTATTTGTATTTGATTCTTTGATGCAGGAAAGCTTTTTAGCGAGCCGCTTTAGCGGGGAGTAGTTTATTAAACTTTTCCTTGGTACTTTAAAGGCGAGCCGCCTTGGCGGCGAGTAGTGAATTGAAGCTTTCCTTGCTACTGTAAAGGCGAGCCGCCTTGACGGCAAGTAAACTGTTTAAACTTTCCTCATTTCTTTAAAGGCGAGCCGCCTTGGTGGCGAGTAGTTTTCTCAAACTGCCTTCACTACATTACAGCCCGTGCAACGCCGGGCTACGCAGCTAGTATTGTAATAATAATCGACAGCCACCAAAAAAATAATAAAATTTAACAATGTGGGAGATTTGTTGCTAACTTCTATTTTGAAGCAAGACGCAAGTTGGACAAAATTATAGGGCCACTATGCAAATTTCGCTCTGGGTGCAAAGTTTGCATCTGACCGATGCTGTAGTGAATAGCCAAAAGATAAAGCAAGCATCCCAGCACATGGCTTCGTCAGTGAGAACGTTGTTCGACATGGGTAGAGGTAAGCCATTAACCGAAAAAGAGAAAGGGCAGATTCTTGCATATCAGAAATGTGGGCTAAGTTCTCGCGCTATTGCTGATAAAATAAAAAGCTCTAAGTCTGTTATTAATAATTTTTTGAAGAATCCTGAAAATTATTTCCAAAGACGATCTCCCGGGAGACCAAGTTCTTTGACTGATAGACAAAAAAGAAGCATTTTTGTTTGCGTTTCCAATAAAAATCTGTCTCCGGCGGCTATTGTTGAAGATTTACAACTTCCATGTTCAAGAAGAACAGTACAGCGACTTATAGCAGCGCATCCGAACTTTCGGTACTCGAAAATGAAAGGGAAACCTCCATTGACGGTAAAGCATAAAATGTGCCGTCTGGAATTCGCAAAAAAATACGTTGCATTTGGAGACAAATGGCAAAATGTGGTGTTTTCAGACGAAAAGAAATTCCAATTGGATGGGCCAGACGGATTGCAATACTATTGGCACGATTTACGTCGAGAAAAGAGGTTCTATTCAAAGCGTCAGTTCGGAGGAGGCAGTGTTATGGTTTGGGCAGGCTTTGCTGCTGGCGGAGTCACTCCAATAGCATTTATTAAATCAAATACGACATCTCAGGATTATCAAGATGTTCTGGCACTTAATCTGTTACCTGAGGCACCCCTCATCACCAACGGAGACTATACATTTCAACAAGATAACGCCCCTGTGCATACCTCAAGGTGCACAAAGGCGTGGTTCCTGGCTAATCAAGTGCGTGTTTTGGACTGGCCTGCTAGAAGCCCTGACCTCAATCCTGTTGAGAACTTATGGGGTATTTTAGTACGAGATATTTACAAAAATGGGAAGTGTTACAGAAATAAGAACTAAAGAAAGCAATTCAATTATTTTGGGAAAAAATTCCAAAAAACGTTTTAAAAACGTTGTCGGAGTCTGACTGAGAGACTGGTTAAGGTTATAGAGAAAAAAGGCAATTTCACTAATTATTAATTTCATTTGTGTGATTAGGCTAATGTGGCCCTATAATTTTGTCCAAGTTTTTTTTTATGTTCAACTGAAAAACATGCAGTTTAGGTAATAATAATTATTTGTTACATTTTCTTTTTCATAAATTATATTATATATGATGCTAGTTTTACTATGCTTTCTTTTCACAACCACTCGCACAGTTTAACTTCGATATTTCTTATGTTTTCTTCCTGGCCCTATATTTTTGTCTGGGACTGTATGCAGGCCCAAATTTCCCAATAGGCAAAGTAGGCAGCTGCCTAGGGCGGCAAATTTTTAGGAGCGGCAAATTTTAGGGGCGGCAAATTTTAGTTCAATCTTTTTTTTACTGACGCAGTATAACCTATTAAGGCTCTTGCGCCATAAACCCCAATTCAACCAACCAACCAACCAATCTTTTTTTTTTCCCCGATACAGCGACGATGATTCCAAATTATCGGACTTGACCAAAATCGCCGAAACCACAGAGAATCCAATGTGGCGGACCTCCGGTACTCAGCTTAATTTTTAGCTTACGGCAGCGACGAAGTAACATCAAACACTCTAAAGAACTTCCCTGAACTCAGAGAAGGCCAGAGAAGGTTCCTCTTGTCAAACGTAATCCAACTCTAAAATATTTAGGTGTCACTTTTAATCAACGACTGACCTGGTAAGCCCACATTAACCAAATAAAAAATAAAACTACCTTTATTCAAAGCTCGCTCCAGAGAATCGCAGGTAGGAACTGAGGTATCCATATAAAACATAGAATTTTAATCTACAAACAAGTTTTTGAAACCTCCGTTTTATATGCTTCAGGACTTTGGGGTAAAAATATTTCTCAGAGATTAACTAGGAAATTACTAATTATACAACGTTGTGCCCTCCTCACTGTCACAGGCGCTTATCGTACCTGTTCCCATAATGCATTACACATTCTTTCCGGAATACCTCCAATTGATCTTACAATTAGGAAAAAAATATGGCTTTGGAAACTATTTATAGAGGATATAGATTTTACAATAGAAGGAAATTCATTTTCCTCAAAAGATTACGAATTACCGAGCCCTAAGTGGTTTACTACTTCAAATATTCAAATTTCTGACTATAATGTGGTACTTCACCAGGGGTACCCACAGGGGGGGGATTATGGCGCAAGTTGCGCCATCAAAATTTTTTTTTCGGGTGGGGGGGATTTTTTAAAACTAATTCATTTATTTATTTAAATTATTTATCAATTAATTTTTTTAATCATAATTATTCACTGTTTTTTAAATAAAAATTATTCATAAATTTATTTTTTTTTAATTTGAATTTTTTCTTTGTTATTATTTTTTCTTTCTTTATTTATTTATTTAGTGTGTGTGTGTGCTCTATCTACGCATCTTTCTGCGAATACTTAGTACTTTTAAAAAATTGAAAATATATAAAAAAATTATAGTTATAATTGAAAAAAATAAAAATATTTGAAAAAATATTTTTTTTTAAATAAATAATAAATATTTAAAAAAATAAATAAATAACATTTAACAAATAAATAAATTATATATAATTTTGGGGGGGAGGGGGGGAATTTGCGCCATTGAGCTTGGGGGGGGAAGGGCACCCCCGTACTTTACTGTGATCCGAATTTGCTTCTTCACAATAGAATCTATACTGACGGCTCTAAAACTATTAAGGGTGTTGCATCTGCGTTCGTCCATTTTGAAGGAAACACAATAGCTTTTGAATGGTCTTCACTCCTCCACATTAAAAATTCAGTCTTCGAAGCTGAACTTCATGCTTTAAAACGTGCTTTAGTTTATATTTCAAATAATAACCTAACTAATTTACAATTTTTTTCAGATAGTCAGTCTGCTCTACTCTCTATGTTGAATCCATTACAAAAAAACCCTATCGCCACTTCCATTCAAAACTTTCTTTTGTCAAATCCTTCCATCTCACTTAATTGGGTTAAGGGTCACTCAAATAAAATAGGTAATGATAAAGCAGGTAATTTAGCACGCACCGCAGCAGAAGATTCTTCTTTCTCGAATTCACACTGCTTACCTTTTCCCAAATCTGCTCTTTTATCCACATTAAAAAATTTCCTAAAAGAAGATTAGCAATATCGATGGATGCACACTGACACTGGTCGGCGTGTTTTTAATTTTTTTCCTACCATTAAATTATATCTTAGAATCAATCATAGAGTCCAAACAGTATTTTTCACTGGTCATGGTCCTTTTCCTGCATATTTTTCCCGTTTTTCCTTATCAGACTCTCTAAATTGCACTTGTGAGGATATTGGGATACACCTGAACATTATGTTTTCCATTGCCCTATAACATCCAATTTTCACGTTCGATGTTACTCAAATTTAAATTCTTGCCAAAATATTCTCAATGCCTTTTCCCACTCCTTTTCCAATAAATAACTGTATTCTCTTTTTATTTACCTGTCTAATATATTTGTAGTTCAAGGAATTCAACTTTTTTTTTATTAGTCCTATTTCTGAATTATTTTTTTTACCAATGTTTAAAATGAATATGTATTTTCTATATATCTTAAATTTGTTTAAAAAAGAAAAAAAAAGATCTCATTTTATGTTTAAAAAGGAAAAAAAAAATTGTTTGGTTAATATGTTTGTAAATGTGAAGTTTGTAATTGTATGCTCTAAGATATGTCAAAATTGTAAAAAAAAAAAAAAAAGACCTCAGTTTGTGTTTAAAAAAAAAAAATGCTTTGTAAGATGTTTGTAACATGTTTAGTTTTTAATAAATGTCCCTGGAGTCCCAAAACTGATAAACCGTTCAAACGGTAGGTGCGGGGAACCTCAGGGTGTCAAATATATATATATATACACTGCTCGACATTGAAAATGCAACACCAAGAAGGAGTGGTCAGAAATTCTTGCAAATTTTACCGTAGACGCACGTCACTGAGTTATGCAAATGATATGAAATGCGCAGCTCTCCGACGCACGTGAAGTAAGATATAAGAGAATGAAGTTGAAAAGTGGGCTATGTTCATGTTGGTTTTTCTGCCAGACTAATTATCGGAGAAATTTGGTTTTTGTCTCGAAGGATACGTGTGATAGGAGGAAATGCCACGCCGTCCTCAACGAAGACACTTCCAGCATATAGACGACTTTACAAGGGGTATGGTGATCGGACTGAGAAGGGGAGGTTGGTCCATACGTCAAATTGCAGTTGATACCCACATGGATGCAAGCACTGTGCATCGGCTGTGTCGGAGATGGTTGGAAAGAGGAAATGTAGCAACATTGAGGGGTGCAGGTGCAGCCAGAGTGACGTCAGACCGCTTGGATCGACGGATTCACCGACAAGCTGTGGCGGACCCGCAAGTCACTTGTACGTCGATTCTGCAGCACGTGCAAGGTACCCTGAATGTTCCTGTGTCGACCAGAACCATTTCCCGTCGACTGGTTGCACGTGGCTTGCAATCACGGCGCCCGCTAAGAAGACTGCCATTGACCTCACAGCACAGACTCCAACGTTTGGAATGGTGCCGGACCAGAGCGACGTGGATGGCAGAATGGCAAACCGTAGTGTTCTCAGATGAATCCCGCTTCTGTTTGTCCAGCGATAGTCATCGCATACGTGTGTGGCGTCGACGTGGAGAAAGATCGAATCCGGCAGTAACTGTGGAACGCCCCACAGCGCGACAACGTGGCATAATGGTTTGGGGCACTATTGCATACAATTCCGTATCACCTCTAGTTCGTATTCGGGGCACTATGACGGCCCAACGATATGTAGATAATGTACTGCGGCCGGTGGCAATCCCCTACCTTCAGGGTCTGCCAAATGCAATTTTTCAACAGGATAACGCCCGGCCTCACAGTGCTCGAATCAGCCAACATGCTCTACGAGGTGTACAGATGCTTTTCTTGCCACCATACTCTCCTGACTTGTCACCAATCGAGCATGTGTGGGACGTGATTGGACGCCGTTTGCAGAACCTGCAACTGCCTCGTTCAGAGGACGAACTGTGGCAAATGGTTGAAAGGGAATGGAGTGCCATTCCTCAGGACACCATCCGCAGGCTTATTGACTCCATGCCTAGACGTGTTTCTTCGTGCATCGCTGTCCGCGGTGGTCCTACTTCTTACTGAGACGACGCCGTCCTCGCTCTAAATTTTGCTAATTTATTTTGAAATAAATATCACTTATTGTTCCATGCTGTCTCTGTCTTCTTACCAAATTTCATCAATTTCTGACCACTCCTTCTTGGTGTTGCATTTTCAATGTCGAGCAGTGTATATATATATATATATATATGAGGAGGAGGAGGGCGGCAGATTTAAGTCTGCCTAGGGGCGGCAAAGAGCTAAATTCGGCCCTGATTGTATGTGTGTCGCATAACTCAAAAACTATATGCCTTAGAAGCTTCTAGATTGGTATGTAGGCTCTGATGATGGTCTAGTTGTGCTCCTCCCCTTATGGTTGCATTCGAATGTTCCCAAGGGGGTGTTTACCCTTTTTGGGGGTAAATCAGTGTTAATTTCAATGCAGACAAAAGTGATATGAATTGGCGCGACCACTTGACGATATACAGGGTGAGTTCGATCGAATCTGCAATACAAAAAGGGGTGATAGAAGAGCCCAAGTGGAGTATAGAACCACCCATTAGCGGTGTCAATTCGTAACCGTAACCGAGTTATGGTATATTTAAGGAAAATTCGCAAAAAAACAAAATTCTGAGAAAAAGACCAATTTCTGAAGTTCCTGTTGGGTCTACACACATATTTCGAAAGAGCAGAAAAAATCCTTTAAAATGACATCTTTTTCATCAAGATAGTCGCACTTTATAGCGAGTTACAAGCTTTCAAACACTGGAAACACTCAAAAATGAAATTTCATCAAACTTTTCAGTCAAAAATTTCAGAAACAACCGTATGAGCTACAACCGGTCAAATGCACCAAAAACTTTCCCATTTCACTAGCTTTCAGATGATAACAACAGAAAATCATATTGGGTTTCAAGTTCAGGAGATATTCTGGCTTTTGTTTGAAACAGTATGAAAATCGTCCTTTGTCAGAATATGGAAACCAGCAAAGAGTCAGACTTTTATGTTTTAAATTTTCTATTTCATGTAAGTGTACTGGTTTATTTATTCAAGAAAAGGAAAATTTTATAACTAAATATTAAATTGTAATACTTTATTAAGTTAATAATCACAACAGAAGATAACAACACGTAGAAACAAAGGAAGCATTACTTTAACGCGCTTTTCACAAAGAAAAATTCAAAATTAAATGAGTTACACTAACATCTATGAGTACATTTACATGTAAACAATCCTCAACATTTCCCAGAGCTACTGAAATTATCATCCCCCACACCGGGTAGATGCCCTTGGCCTTTTAAGAGCAAAAACTACCGTCGCTCTCAATGAAATTTCATTTCTCACTTTTGCTACTGCTCCATCAAGCCAAATGCGCAAGTCCTGCAAACTGGTTGCATCTGAGCAGTAAACTGCTTGTTTCAAGAATCTCCAAACAAAGAAGTTCACTGGCGTCAGGTCTGGTGATCTAGGTGGCCAAGGAATAGGACCCAAATGACAGGATGAATGGACTCTATGAAATGAAATTTCATAGAGAGCGACGGTAGTTCTCGCTCTTAAAAGGCCAAGGGCATCTATACGGTGTGGGGGATGATAATTCCAGTAGCTCTGGGAAATTTTGAGGATTGCTTACATGTAAATGTACTCATAGATGTTAGTGTAACTCATTTAATTTTGATTTTTTTTTTTTTTTGTCAAAAGCGCGTTAAAGTAATGCTGCCTTTGTTTCTGCGTGTTGTTTATCTTCTCTTGTGATTATTAATTTAATAAAGTGTTACAATTTAATATTTAGTTATAAAATTTTCCTTTTCTTGAATAAATAAACCAGTACACTTACATGAAATAGAAAATTTAGAACATAAAAGTCTGACTCTTTGCTGGTTTCCATATTCTGACAAAGGACGATTTTCATACTGTTTCAAACAAAAGCCAGAATATCTGCTGAACCAATATGATTTTCTGTTGTATCATCTGAAAGCTAGTGAAATGGGAAAGTTTTTGGTGCATTTGACCGGTTGTAGCTCATACGGTTGTTTCTGAAATTTTTGACTGAAAAGTTTGAATAAAATTTCATTTTTGAGTGTTTCCAGTGTTTGAAAGCTTGTAACTAACTATAAAGTGCGACTATCTTGATGAAAAAGATGTCATTTTAAAGGATTTTTTCTGTTCTTTCGAAATATGTGCGTAGACCCAACAGGAACTTCAGAAATTGGTCTTTTCTCAGAATTTTGTTTTTTTGCGAATTTTCCTTAAATATACCATAACTCGGTTACGGTTACGAATTGACACCGCTAATGGGTGGTTCTATACTCCACTTGGGCTCTTTTATCACCCCTTTTTGTATTGCTGATTCGATCGAACTCACCCTGTATAGCAAAGCTTTTGGTCTCCAAGTTGACGACAGATTTGGCGAAAAAAAATTTTTTTTTTATTTGGGTTCAATTTGGCGCTATTGACGATACTTTCCGAAAAATTCACTGAATGATCTTAAAATCGGCAATATTTAGAAAATCAACCATTGTAAAACATTTTTTGCATTGTTTCGTGGCAGATTAGGGGTATAAATATTTGAATTGTTACCTTGCTACACTACAAGCACTTTTTTTAACACTTAAGGCAACTACTGAGAAATTTACACGTAAAAGGAAGTGGTGTGGGGTCCATACCAGATTTTTTTTACACACTGGTGGTTGACGGAATTTTTTCTTTAATGTTTATCGAAGTAGGCTTACGCTTCAGTAGTTTTTTCTTTTATTTATATCCTCATGCCTCACTTATTTCGCAACGTTTTCTAACAAATCTAGTCATACATTAATACAGCAAAAAAATTCTAAGAAAATGCTGTGCTTCGTCAACATTTATTTTTCAATAGAATCATAGTTGACGCACAAAGCAATTTTAACCGTTTGCATTTAACCATTGTTGCTAAAGCTAAGTGGAGAAAAATCCATAGCGCCGTAACTATGACAACCATCAGAGGAAAAGTGTGGAGAGTGGGAAATTAATTTTGTTTTGAGACGTGTCCTCTCGTTAAACAGGATATACTCGTAGTACACACGGTAATCAAAAATAATTTGGATGAAAGAGTGATTATTCAGCAAATAATATTTAGTAGCTAATCTGTCGATTTGGGTATCAAGAGGGGCAATTGCCCCCTCCCCCGGCTTTTAGAAACATTATTTATTCCTACATATGTCTGCATGTATTTTGGTGTTTTCCTTTACAATCCCTCGCCGATAGTATTGGGTACATACGCTTTGACTACACTGATAACAATTTTCCTGAAATTTTACGGTAAAAGTTACTGGCATCTATGTCGCCAGTAACTTTTACCGTAAAATATTTTTTTTTACTGTAAAATTTTACGGAAGAGAAAACGACAATTAAAATGCGCGAGATACGAACGACAAGAATCGCGCGCGAACCCGGGACCAATTTTTTCCACGCTGCTTTACTATCCACGGTACCAGAGGAGACACATCAGGAGAGCGGAAATAGGGCGTCATGTGCATCTCACAATAAGTCACGTGGTGATCCATTGGCGCTGCAATCGTATTTTTTTTTAATCCGTACAGTTTACTGTAAAAATTTTCTGAACTGTAAATGCTACATTTTACAGTAACATTTACCATAAAAGCTTCTTGAATTTTTAACAGTGCAGAAATACAACTTCTCGCCCTTTCCGTAGAATAACAGGTTGTCATGGTACTGTAGCCGCCCTACTACCGTTAGCGAATGTATTTTCCCCAAAACGGTGTTCGTAGCAACGAGTGTAAAGTGGTATAAGCCAGAAAACGCTGAATTTCATGTCTCGGTGAATATTAATCGTACTAATGATCAAACTTTTTGTGCTCGAATCGTTTTTTATGCTCTTGATTTTCCTTAAGATAAGTTTGGGAACTTGGAGTCCGTACGAAGAGTTACATTTCGTATTTTTTTTCTTACTTTTTTTTCTCGCTTCAAACTTTCCAAACTTTCAGCATCCTAACTCTGCATTTCATTTTGAGCAAAGATGCTCATTAATTATTTTAGGTCCTAATTCAGCCCCAAAATTTTTCCTAAACAGCCATAAGTGATGAATTCCTTTCAGTTATGTGGATGTACCACTTTTTATTGATCAAAATACTGTTCAAAAAATCGATTAATCTTAAAACACTTTAAAAAAAGCATTACTAATATTTAAACAAAAATTTTAGTTTTTGTAGTAAATCATATAAATTCTTTAAAAGGAATGAAAGCTACTTTATTTATGTAGGTAAAATGAGAAACGACGTCTAAAATCACAAATATACGATTAAAAGTTTTAAAAGGAGCAAAAAAGGTTCGGAGGCAACAGCCTCCTTCAGTGCCCAGCAAGCACATGGAATGACACAAGGTTATGGGAGAGTTTAAATACGAAAAAGGAAAGAAGAGAGATGGACCAATCAAATCTAAACATGTGCTGAAGCATGTTTGCCCCTCTTAAAATGTTCGATCTTGGTTGTGCTTATCTTGCTTGTGTTTGTATTGTTCTTGTTGTTTCTTCTTTTACCTCATTTAAGCATAAAGCTATCGCTTTTTAATTACTTTATTTCTGGTTTAACCTACAGACAATCAGTTTCTCTGGGACGAATAAGGTCTCTATTTAAGTCTATTATATTCCATTTTTCGAATTCTGTCTTCCATTAGCGTAACGAGAAATTTCTTTTTAGATGGAGCAAAGGAAATTTCTGGTTGAACTGTTGGAGACCAGAATTCAATCAAATCGAACACTAATCGAGTTGAACGTACCCCTCAATGCAACCAGTCAAAATCAAGATTTTGCCTCTCCCTCAAAGGAAGAGGGTTATAAAACTTTCTTCATGTTATTTCCTACCTGGATACTTTGTTAAATAAATTTCTTTTAATGTCTTCTTTGAATCATCTCCAAGAAATGAAACTGGAAGTGTTGGACATGGGTTGAGTTGTACCATTTCTCCTCTTTGGCCAATAACAGAATTTCCTGGGTGTGAAAATGAAGATATTCATTTGCACAAATAGTCAATTTATGTAATTAACAGTTGCAAAATTTGTATAATATTTAATTTCAACATAGAAGAAAGATCTATTTGGTTATTTATCTATTTTCGAAATGTATTTATATTTGTATTAAAATATATATATACAATGGCGGAAAAAAATCTCAACACGAAGAAAGACTTGCGTTAGATAAACGAAATTTGGTAGGCGTGTTTATACGACTGAAAGATGACATCGATTGAAATTTCGCGTTCCGTGCATAAGTGTGGCGCAGCTGGCGTCACTCAGAACATGCAAATAAGGTTTGTTTGAAAAGCGTGTTGCAAAGCTCGTGAGTATTATTTTTCCGTGAAATTTGACGCATTGCGTTCATGTTAGCCAGGAATGCCTTTAAGAAGACGAAGAAGACTTTATCAACAGCTCACCGAGTATAAACGAGGTCGTACAATTTGGCTACGAGAAGGTGGATATTCATTTCGCGATATTGCAGAAAGGCTTGGTGGAAATGCTTCCACCGTGCAGGATTATTGAAAGCTATGGTCAAGAGATGGTACTACCTCAAGAAGATCGAGTTCCGAACTGCCACGTGGCACGACTGAGAAGGAAAATCTCCGAATTCTGCGTACGGCTGTGGCGCATCGTATTGCATCTGCTGCTGACATTCGAGCTGCAGTTGGTACCGTCGTGACCCAAAGAACGGTAAGAAATCGTTTACTTCGAGGACAGCTCCTAGCCAGGTATCCTGTAGCCGGTATTCCATTGACTGCAAACCATTGCCGTTTGCGACGGCAGTGGTGTCAAGACAGAGCTCACTGGAGGTCGGAGTGGAGATCTGTTATAATTTCTGATGAAAACAGATTCTGCCTTGATGCCAGTGCTGGCTGTATGTTGGTCAGAAGGAGACCAGGGGACCGCCTGCATCCAAGCTATCTGCGGCCTAAACACACGGGACCTACACCTGGAGTCATGGTTTCGGGAGCAATTTCCTATGACAGCAGGATCTTGTGGTTAGCCTAAACACACTGGCTGCAAATTTGTCACCATTCTGGTAATTAAACCTATAGTAGAGCCCTTCATGAGTAGCATTCAAGGGGGAGTTTTCCAACAGATAGCGCTCGGCCTCACACCGCTGCTGTAACGCAATGTGCTCTACAGAGTGCTGACATGTTACCATGACCTGCAAGATCACCAGATCTGTCTCCAATTGATCACTTATGGGATATCATTGGATGGCAACTCCAGCGTCATTCACAGTCAGCAATGACTGTCCTAGTATTGACACAACAAGTGCAACAAGCATGGCACTCCATACCACAAAGGGACATTCAGCACCTGTATGACATAATGCATGCTCTCTTGAAGGCTTGCCTTCAAAATTCTGGAGGTTACACCGGCTATTAAAGTAGCATAATTTCACATTTGCACAGCATTTTCTAGAGCTTAAATTAGCCAGTGATCTTGCACATTTAATCAATTAAGCATGTTAACTAATCAATTGCATTACACAAATTTCATTACTCTAGAGTAATTTTTTCTTGGGGTTGGGATTTTTTTCCGCCAGTGTATATATTTGCTTAAACCATAGTATACAGGGCATAGCGCTCCAATTTGTCAAATAAGATATTTTATGTGATTTTTTACGACTATTTATTTTTCTGTCTAAGCTTTTTTAACTTGCCGTTTAAAATTTTAAGGAATTTTACATAAAGTTTATATGGAAAATTTTTTGTTATACGCAAAGTTTTGATTCGGGTACAGACTATCGATTTAGTATCAAAAATGAAACTGGCTTAAAATTTTAGAATTTCTCTGAAAGCAAAATTTCTATTTGTTTTATAACTCAATCAGACGACGACAAACCCCTCATATCCTCGATGATTTCGATTGGAAGGTTTTTATATTTTAAATTAAAGTCACCCAAGTAATTTCTAGACAAAAATCTAACGCAATTAAGAGTTACAGAAGCTATCAAAACAAGTTACCGACTTTGGCATGGAGAAATCACAAGGTGCTGTTTTTCTAAAAAGAAATTTGTTTTACAAGTAATGTAGTAGTTTTTAAAATAATTAAAGTTAAATATCACCCAGAAATTCAGCTTCAATTTTAAAGCTGAGTTATATGATAGAATTAGGCGATTTCTTACGAAAAGCATGGATTCTTACGAATCAATGAAATTTAAATACCCAAAGCAAAATTACTTATATGCATCTTAAACGAGTCAGATTATGTTATTTTGAAAACGTGGAACGAGCGGTTAAAAAATGTGTTTTCCTTCTTTCTTTTTTTTTAGAAATGAAAAAATAGAAGACTTCTGTTTAGGTAATGAATGGCAAAGAAAATAATTCGTAGTATCACTAGGATATTTTTTTAACCTTTTAAAAACCTGTTCAAAAACTACCCTAGAATTTTTTTCACGAAATCGCGTAAATATTTTTTGTACTAATAAGTAATTGGTTTTTTTTTGGACTAAAGAGAACTCGAAAAAAGCGAATAACAGTCCAGATTAACAATTAATGTAAATACATTTTAATCAACATGTTGCCCCTGCTCAATTTAATTCATCAGTTGCATCATTGTTTAACGTTTTTCTTAAAGAAGCAAGCAGTGACTATATAAAAGAACAATTCTATACCCATAATATACTCTACTTTTACAAGTTTGCATAACTTTATGAATACCTTTTTCATCGATGGCTCGCAAATCGCAACCCAAAGCAAAGCTCTGGATTTCTCCTCTGTAGACTGGAAGATTAGAGTCGTGAGATGCCAGCAAACCATAATATTCTGTAGTCCCTAATATTTTGAGGAGAAAATATACACGTAGGTAAACAAAATGGTGAGATGATTTGAAAATTTTATACTTAACATATCATTAAAAAAATTACTTGGTTTTAAAATATTTTAGGTTTCGCCAACACGTAACACAACAAGAAAAAAAAAAACAGTAAATAATTTCATGAAAATATTCGCCCCTAGTTTATCAGCACGTATAAATATCTACATATATATACATTTAGGGCTGCGACATCGATGTCGATGTTTTGGAAACATCGATGTTTTTGCTAAAACATCGATGTTTTTACCATCGATGTTTGAGAGTCGATGTTTTCCCAACATCGATGTTTGGGTTCGATGTTTTTTTCGATGTCGATGTTTTATAATCCATAAAAAAAAGCTTGATAAAAATATGTGATATGCAGACGCATTAAGAAGTTCTCATCCTTAATCAGAAGTTTCAGTATTAATCTCAATAAAAAACATTTTCTATGATTATTATCGATGTTTTGCTCTCGATGTTTCTAAAACATGCCTAATTTGCTTTCGCCATATTTTTTTATTTTTATTTATTTCATTATTATTCTTTATGTGAATGTTTTATATTTCAGCAAAAAAAAAAAAAATCATTAAGATATGCGGCCAAAAGTTATATCGTTCGTTAGAAGACGGTTTTGATAGTTACCATCGATATTTTAAGGTTGATGTCTTTTAATGATCACTGTTTCACGTTCGATGTTTTTTTTTTCTTTCGCTGTCTGTTTAAGGGGTTACAGTACCTTTCTAACAAATTTCTTTAATTTAAGTGAAAAGATTCATTTGTTTCTACACTTGTTTAACAATCAATAATTTATTTTCAAACATTAAAAATTTTGAAAACTTTTTTTGAAAATTTGAAATACTTAAGAAAATTTCATTTTTTTAAAATCCCTAAGGCTTTTTTGTTTCTGCACTAATTTTAAAATTTCTTTTTGCGAAATGATCATAAGGATTACTTCAAAAAATCTGTGCATTCATTTTCTTATATTTTGATTTGAAAATATTTTGTGACCTTTTATGTAAAAAATTCTTAGAAAATTTTGTTTTTCGAGGTTTAACAAACTCTAAAAATTTTTGTAATTTATAAAACGCTTATTCAATGCACAGTTTTGTTAAATATATTATCCTGAGTGCAAAAAATATTGCTTTAAAGTTATATCTTTAATAGAAAAAATTCCTTAGCATTTCCTGTAACATAGAAACACTAAAAACTGATCACCGAGAAAAATCACTTTAAAGTTTTGCTTTTCCATTAGAACACATAGCATGCATGCTCTGAAGTCACTCCATAACTTTTTAACTTATTTAGCTAGAACAATGCTATTTTTTTCTGAGTGTTTTAAATAACTTTTACTTTTGAAATAAGCAATAAAAATTTTGTGGTCTTTTGGTCATTTTTGAGGCACTGTAACTCCTTAACGCTTCAGCAATAAGCAATAAAAATATGCAATAAAAAAGATTCATCTTTAACAGTTTCAATATCTATTGTATTGAAATAGTTTTTTTAATTACTACCGATGATTTACGGTCAACGATTTTTAAACATCGTTGTTTTTCGTTTGCTTTAGAAATTTTTTTCGATAACGGTGTTTTACATTTCGACAAAAAAATATGACATAAATAAAAGTTATACAGTTAATCAACAGTTGCATTATATCTATCTCACTAAAAAAGTTTTCGAAAACTGACATCGATATCATACGGTTGATGTTTTCAGGAGACAAAAGATAAATCTAATTGAGTGATATAAAGAGGCTTGGGAAGCTATTAGTACATTCAAATGTGCAAGTAATTTTTATAAAAAAAGATCGATGTTTTGAAACATCGATGTTTGAAAACATCGATGTTTTTTGGTCGATGTATCAATACCATCGATGTCTTAATTTCGATACATCGATGTCTTGAAACATCGATGTTTTGCCTTCGATGTCGCACCCCTAACAGTGACGACGGTTTACTGAATCCCCCGCTTTTTTGAATTAAAACTGTTTAAAGCAGTGTTTCCCAACCTTTTTGAGCTCATCGCCACCTCGGAAATCTGAAAATTCATAAAATCGACAATGAATGACAAAATACTTCCTAAGGTTCATCAAGAAGGAAGCTCTTGAACTTTAATTTGTTTCTTTCTTGTGATTAATTGTCAGAACTCTGAACAACCGGTTTCGTACATGTTTACAATTTCGATTTTCGCTACCCTTTTATTACTATTGTTTTCTCTTCTAAATACTCATCGCCCCCTATCTCCCCTTAAGTATTTACCGCCCCTTTGAGGAGCCAAATAGCCCCTTTGGGAACCACTGGTTTAGAGCAAACGTGATGTGATTCATATCAGCGGCGGTCACTGTATATTTATATACAAACTTCGTAAGGTTCATTCTCAATGAGAATAAAATAAATAAATTACCGATTGCGCATCAAAACTTTAAAAACTGAAATGAAAGTTTAAAAACTACGTTTCAAACTTCGTTATTGCTCTACTTCTTCTATCAGGCTTCTAGGGTCATTTTCAAAATTTGCTTATATTTGCTGTCCGGAGGTTAAACAGACGATTTTGAAGCATAACTTATATTTTAAATTCAATGCGAACAATTATTTTCTGCAAGAAATACCCCCCAAAAAATTCTGTCACTCAAAAAATTATTAAAATTTATTTATTTATTTTTATATAAGACTTTAAAAATGACAATCAAGACAAAACCGCTTGTCCATTTCCAATTTTCGCAAGTTCAACTATTTTTTTATATACTTAATTGTATAAAAAAGTATATACAACAGATTATTTTTATATATTGACTATTAGTATATGATATTCATAACAAATATTGGCAATACTATTTTTTTTTATTAAGAAGCGTGTGAATATATTTTATCCGGCAGTTCTTGTCAAGTACGTTACCCTCAGATTATTTTAGCTAAAAAAAAAGTATTTATTGCAGTCAAAAGATGGTAACCCGTATTCAGTTAACTTAACAAACTAGTGACGTAACTATTTCGTACCATTTTGTTTTCCTGAATCGAGAAGTATTGCTGTGGCGTTTCGCACAAGATTTCTTCCAGGTGCGTATTTTTATTCTTTGTCAAGTCTGTTACCAAAGATTTAAGAATTAATTTTTACTTTTCTGAACTTTAACCCCGAAATATTGTTAATTATACAACTCTAAGAAAATGCACATTGTTTAATTTTTAAATTCGACAACCTAGCCATAACTTGACATTTTGGTTGAAATGTCAAGTCCGTTACTGGTCAAATCCGGTACTAAGTGTCAAGTCCGTTACCATACAATTTTTGATCAATATTTTAATGACCACAAACATCGTTTTAAGCTTCAGGGTTGCAAATAGTTACAAATAAAGTTGGTTCTAGGCAGGATAATATAGTTTAAAAGTGAGATTTCATATTGATTTTGCATTGTAACAGACGACAATTTTTCTTGCAACCTAAAGTTTTACAACAACATTTGAATACTAAATTATGCATCAAAGTGTGCAACCAATTACTTTTTCACACACCTACAATATGTGACAAAACATCTGTTAGTGATTCTAAAAAAAAGCAAGTTAAAAAAATTACTTAAAAATTCTGAAATGTAAGGGTATGGTGAAAATGACCCTCTACATAAATTTAAAAATAAAATGTCACCAACAAAACTAAGGAGTGAATATTGAAAACATTGCTGAAAAAAGACTGAAGAGATAATAAATCAATTAAAACTGTTTTTGAAGAAAGACACACAGACACGAAATTAAATAAATAAATGAATGACGAACCTTCGCCATAAAAGAAATTCATAACTGAAGTACATTGATAGCCAACCTTTAAAAGTTGGGAAGTGGAAACAAGTTAAGTTCTTTTTTTTTTGGGGGGGGGGACGTCAATAAAGTATACTTTCATGGCATCATTCTTACCCGCAATGTAGAATCATGTGCAATGAAATTCAAAAATAGGGAAATTTTGTTGTTTTCGAAGAGAGATGATATTTGGAAGTTTGATGCATCGTAAACAGTGCTAGACATTCCTGGCATCGAGATAAATCAAGAAGACAATATTACTGTCTAGAATTGTTTTCTCATTAATGAATAAAAGTACAAAATTGCTGTTAATTAAATTGTGAAATTAAAGCCTTTAACGCATAACTTATTTTAACCATAGTGACCTTTTTCACCCCACGCTATGGGGTAAAATAAGCCATTGGCAACACATTTTATAACTTATTCATCAGTGTTAATACAGTGAACTCTCACTTATATGCCGGTCCAAGGGGCCAACAGAAAAAGGCGCATAAGTGAGAGAGACGTATAAGTGAACAAGCCTATTTAAAGAACTAAAACGCAACGTAGTTTCTAAAGAGAAAATGAATAAGAATGTTTCTATAGAAAAAGGACATATTACTACGGTTTGGCAATTACTGTAACGCAACTATAATGATAAAGAGAAAACAAAAATGGTAGCATATCTAATTACAAACTGTTCCCTTTTAAACGATGCATAATAGATAATTGTCCTTCTCCGAACCCTAGTTCATGCTGAAAAATGCCTTCCGTGAGCAATAAAGGAGAAAATTAAAAAGGAAACTGAAGAAAAATGCTTATTTTTTAAAGAAAATGAACTAATTTTTTTACATTTTATTGAAAATTCGGCGCATAAGTGAAATATTTATCTTTAGAGCGACGAATAAACTAATAATACTATCATTATTTTGCTATTGAATGTGCTGGGACCATTCAAAATTGTCGTATATGTGAAAAAGGCGCATAAATGAGGCGTCGTATAAGTGAGAGTTCACTGTATTTTCTTTTTTCTGAGATATTTCCTTTTAAATGTTACGAGGAAGAGTCATTCGCATATCCTGAGCAGTTTATTCACGGGTTCAACCAATATATTTTTAATGTCAAAGCATGAATGTAAAATTGACCCATTTTACCCCACCTGACCCTATCTCTTCGTCCACACCAAGAAAACGTTTTTTCCCAGAGGCTGAATTTATAAATGGATGGTGTAACTTAAAACGGATGTGAAACATATTAAGCTTTATAAAGAGATAGATTATATGGGAGAAAAAAGTTTTAATTTATATTTTAACAAATGAATTTTGAAATAAATGTATTAATGTTTTATTATTGTTAAAAAATTACCAATAATAAATGGTGTGCAAAAGATTTTATGCTTGAAATATGTTCTTTTTAATATTTATTATACATTCTCCCTTAATGTTTAGTTTCAGTATGGGCCAATATCTACCATTTGATAACTTAAAATTTGGCAAGCACGTTTCTTCAGAAAAGAAAAGAAATAAAAAGATGAATCAAATGCGTTTTACTTGACGTTTCATTCATTTTCCCAGTAACGAATCAAATTTTAATGAACACTGAATGATAACTAATGAGAAACTATGTTTCAAGAGACTTAATATATGGGTTTTTGGGGCTGTTGTTTGACATAATTTGATTCCATTGGTATTTAAAAAATATCTACTTAAAGATTAATCGCATTTTTTGAATGGAGTTACTAAGCAGTTAAAAATAGCTTATTATTCTCAAAGGACTGTGGTAAATTTTTACTGTTTTTTTTTACACGTCCGAACAGTTTTCTTTAAAAACTGCTCGAAGATGAAGAAGCAGGTGTCATGCTCCTTACCTTTGGTACCATTGGTATTTAAAAAATAGCTACTTAAAGATTAATCGCATTTTTTCAATGGAGTTACTAAGCAGTTAAAAATAGCTTATTATTCTCAAAGGACTGTGGTAAATTTTTACTGTTTTTTTTTTACACGTCCGAACAGTTTTCTTTAAAAACTGCCCGAAGATGAAGAAGCAGGTGTCATGCTCCTTACCTTTGGTACCATTGGTATTTAAAAAATAGCTACTTAAAGATTAATCGCATTTTTTCAATGGAGTTACTAAGCAGTTAAAAATAGCTTATTATTCTCAAAGGACTGTGGTAAATTTTTACTGTTTTTTTTTACACGTCCGAACAGTTTTCTTTAAAAACTGCCCGAAGATGAAGAAGCAGGTGTCATGCTCCTTACCTTTGGTAAAATAAGCAGTTAGTTTTACTCGAACAGTCAGAGCGATTTTTATTGAAAACGAGCACAGAAATTAGGATAGTGAATAGATTTCGAGTCTTTCCCTGTTACGAGCAAAATCTACCGAAAGCATTTTGGGCAAAAAATGTAATTGAAATTGATAGAGAACGCAATCGGTACCGGTAACCTTAACTCTGCTTCTACGTTAGCAGAGAACTTTTTTCTAGCAAGCAATATTTGTAACGTTATGTTAGATCCAGTGAAAACATTCCTTTTTTTCTTTTCTTCCCAAACATTTCGTAGGCACCATGCTAAAATTACGAATGTGAAAATTGGCACTTTTCAGGAGAGCCAAAACACTGCATATAATTTTTCCCCTCCTGACGTGTTTGGTTATTTTAAATTTTTAAGTTTTTATAAACATCTTTAAGTGTAAAACTATCGTTCGTGGGTATCATTTTAAATTTAATTATTTGTAAAATTCGAAGTTAAAAAGCGCGATTTTTCACATTCGTTATTTTAGCATGGTGCCAACGATATTTATCTAAAACGGTCGAAATAAAGTTCCATTAATAAGAACGTGGATTCATGCAGTACTATAATGAGAGTTGCCAAAACCTGCTAGTATGGATAAAAACTTTATCTCAGTAAGCTGGAAAACGCTGACGTTTTTTGAAAATATTGTATAATAGACGAAATAAATTTGCGGGCAACTTTCAATGGTTGTCACGTCACATTTATCGAACGGTTTTTGAAATGATTTACGTCAGCCGAAGCTTAAAACTAATTACTAAAATGAAAGATACACTTTTTTCCCCAATGTCTGAAGTTAAAAATATCAATAAATTACTCATCAAGTACTACTAATGCTGGTCCGTCAATTAGGGGGGAGGCAGGGGGGTCAATTGCCCCCCTCCCCCCGACTTTGGGAAATCAATGTATTGGCATATAAGTGGGCGTGGTTTTTGCCACTTCTTGGTAAATTTTACATTGTGTATGCACCCTTTGCCCCCCTCCCCCGGAAAGTTTCGAAATGACGTCCCTGTGCTAATGTCTGATATAAATTTTGCGATTATGTTTTCACTTTCGATATTGAAGGAAACAATCTCCTTGATTGATTAGAGTGTTATTCTCTCCTTTTCATGTACACCTTCAATGTTTTTTTAAACTTAATTACGGTTTTCTGGCTCATGATCTTGCAATTATTGCTGCAAGAGGTGAATCTTGTGACTTTAAAGTCATACGAAATTCCCGAAAAGCTCATCCTCGAGAAGCCATACAGTGATTAAATTTGTTACAGCGCTGCCGTAATGAATAAATAATTTTTATAAATTATTTTTGTAACATTAGAAAAAGACTGCCGATGTATTCAAAAAATATTCAAAGCAAAGATTATTTTATCAGTGATTGTACTTTTCTTGAAGGAAAAGAGATTAATTTCTACTAGCTAGCAATCAGGAAAAATTCCACCTACCATTTCTCGCCAAGCATTTTTTTTAAATTTATTTTATTATTTAATGTTAAAGTTTAACTATCACTCGTTTGGTTTTGTAAAAAACGTTATCGTAAAACCAAATAAAAATCCAGACCGCTCAATCTAATTAATAAACCAATTTAATTAGTTTGTATTCGAAGGGGAAAATTTATCGGTTAAAGAAAATGTACAAAAGGAGTATCTTTCATTCTGTGCAACTGTTGCTTCTGCTTAACGGGATAGACACCTATCGTTATTGCATCTCATCAAAGCGAAAAGTTAAAAACGTTTTGCTGTTTATTTGGTGGGTTGTTCTAATTCTATCTTTCATCACTTGTGTATGTTCGGCTACTAACTTGAAGTACGAAGCTACCCAGACCCAAGTGGCTCTTGTGTTTTCAATGGCTTTGGGTATTTTCTTCAGGTTGGCTCTGATTATGAAAAGTAAAGAATTTAGAATTTTGCTGGAGAAATTACAAAGTTGCGACACGACGGCAAATCATCAACTGAAGTGCTCAGTTTTCAGAAAACGTATGAATTTATTCTACATATTTTCAGTCGCTTTTACTTTGACTAATACCGGCATCAATTTTTTGCTTTCCAAAAGGGATTCTTTAGTGGATATTTCTACGAAGCATTGGCCTTTTTGGAAAGAACTTCTTAAACTGGAAAATGACGAAGCTACAAATACGCTTTATTATTTAGGCATGGCCAACATGTTACTCTACTATGTACCAGTAGTCGCTAAACTATCTCGTCTTGCTTTCTGCGATCTTTGTGTCTACTGGCATATACTTCGTCGCCTTCGATATTTTTAATCTGCACCAGACGGCTTCTGTGCAAAATCTCACTGCAATATTTTCATCAATGTATATGATTTTGGTGCTCTTTGGGATGATGTACTTTGCTGCTCAAATACCAGAAGCAAACATGGAAGCCTACAACATTATTACCATGATGCCAGATCAAAGCAAACCCTCAAACGATAAAGTCGTTCTTCTAATGAAGATACAGCAAGGCGCTGGGCTGACTGTTGGTGGTATGGTTACAATCAAAAGAGGTTTATTTCTCTCTTTAATGGGGACGATTATCACTTACTGCTTGCTCATTAAAAACTTTCCCTCGCAATGATGCTGTCTGCTTAAATGCCAGATACTGTAAGCTGGTTTACTTTCATTCAGCTAAATAAACTCATTCAACTATTGTTGGAATTTCCATTAATAAAGATAAGCTCTCATCTATAAGATGATGGATGACTCTGTTTAGTTTTAAAGCTTTGCTTTTCTAGTTCTGTTAGATATTTATAGTACGTAGGTAATATTTTTTGCAGAATGACAAGCCGAAAAAAATGTTTCGATCTTGAAATCATGAAATTATTGTTGAAAATTGCACAATAGCAAGCATTTATTTGTTGATTTTTTAAAGAGCAAAATTATAAAATTTTCATATTTTCTAATACAGTATTAGTACATATTTAAGATCGCAGAACATTTTATTATAGACTTAAGAAGTAGAATCTCGTGTACCTTTTTTTAGTTTAATTCGTATCTGTGTTAGGAAATGCTTAGAGAAAATGATTAGCGTGTACAACATGTTTAAATCTGGCTTTATTTTCAGGAGATATTAGAAAAAATTAATGATATTTTTAAACTTACATTTAAGTTTTATCTGGCTCTTTGCAGGAGGACTGAGCACAATACACCAAAGGAGCTGTCCGTAATTGATGACATACTTTCTTCAACATATTTAATCCCTCCCCCCTATGTCACAAAATATCACACTACACCTTGACTTCTCCTTGTCACACTATTATACAGGGGTGTTCCGTTTTAACCTGCAAGGCCTTTTTTTTTGGCAAACGTTCGTCCTAGATGCATACTCCCAGTTGCAAGAATGCTCAAAGTAAGCTGCGGAGTTACAACGTTGAAAGTTTGAAACGAAAAAAAAAAGGTTGTCAAAAAATACGAAATCAAACTTTTAAAATGGACTTCAAGTCCCCTAACTTATACAGGGTTCGCACGCTGCTTCAAAACTACTCTAATACTCCTTTATTAAGGAAATTTCTTTGAAGGGCCCTTCAAACTCCTGCATTTTGGGGCTAACTCATTCAAAACTCCTTCATTTTTTAGTTTAAAACAGCATATTCTTCCTCTATGAATCGTTTAAAACATTAAATATTTTCTCTTTTTCAGTTAATAAATATAGGCTGGCTAATCACTCTGGAAACCAGAAAATTTCAGAGAATTTTGAAATACCACTGGAAAACCGGGAAAACTCAGGAAAATTTGCAATTTGCTCTTCAAATCAGCGTAAGCAGGTATCATGCTCCTTACCTTTGATGTGAAAAACAGTTACATTTACTCGAACAGTCAGAAGGATTTTTATAGAAAATGAGCACAGAAACTATAATAGTGAATATATTTTAGTCTTTCCCTATTGTGAGCAAAATCTGACAAAAGAATTTTCAGCAAAAAATGTAATTGAAGGAGCAAGTGGATAAAGGTTATATGTGACGTTTGAATTTTGACGACTTACACCAATTCAAATTAGTGGGTGTTCAATTGTGTTAACTCACTAACACAATTGAAGGATCAAGTGAATAAAGATGATATGACATTTTTTTAATTTCTAGAAAACGCTTTCAGAAAAAAAAAAAAAAATACCTTAATACCATCATCCATGGTAAAAAGTAAATTTTTCCAAAATTGTCACATATCACCTTAATCTGCTTGCCCCTTCAACTGAAATTGATGAAGAATGGGACTGTTTGAGCATCAGTTCTGCAAAAATGGAACCGTTTTGTGATCATAACGGTTGCATAACCGTTACGATCATAAACCGGGACGTAAACGGTACCGTTTACTCTTGCAAAGAACAAGTAATCAGTTCCGCTTACTGTAACTCTACTTCTAAGTGAGCAAAGAACTTTTTTCTTGCAAGCAGTATTTGTAACGTTATTATATATCCCTTTAAAATAGTTTCTTTTTTTTAATTTCTTTTTTCCTAATATATTTGAATAAACCGTCGAAATAAGGTTCCATCAATAAGAACATGGATTTATGCAATACTATAATGAAAGTTGCCAACACCTGCTAGTATGGATAAAATCTCTCCTTTAGTACGCTGAAAAATGCTGATATATTTTTAAAATCTAATATATAAAATTCTCGTGTCACAGTTTTCGTTGCCATACTCCTCCGAAACGGCTTGACCGATTTTGATGAAATTTTTTGTGCTTATCCAGTATCAATGAGAATCGGCCAACATCTATTTTTCATCCCCCTAAATGTTAGGGGTAGTCCACCCCTAAATTTTTTTTTTGTTCGCACATAACATCTGATCTACTGAACCGATTTGGTCGATTTTTTTTAATCGATAGGAGATAGTCTAACTTAGGTACCATGTACTCATATGACGATATTTGTTCACTAGAAAAAAAGTTATGATCGAAAAACTAACATTTCATGTAATTTAAAACAATATGTGTTATCGTAAATCCTTACTTTAATAAGCGACCCGATGGTCAAGTGGTTATGCGCGTCAGATTGAAGTTCCTGATGGAATGAGATCGAATCCAGGCCCGCAAGGATTTTTTCGAACAGCTGCATGTTTTTTTTTTTTTTTTTTTTGAATGATTTTAATGATTGTAATGTCCTTATGCAGGTACATCCCCTCATGGGGATCTACCCCATACTTTTTTATAGTACAAAATGACAGTTTTGGTCGGATCTTTGTTAAAATTGGCAATGGGGTCCTTCGATGCTGTAAAATTTTCTTATGGACGTTTGCGCCATTTTTGGGGGCTTTGAATCGATTGCGGCAATAAATGGTTTTTGATTTGCGGCACTTATATTATTTTTTCAAAAATTATATACACTATCAATTATATTATGTTAATTTTTGTACCTTTATAAAATTCTGTATTTTATACCTTGCATTTACGTCAAATTCAAGGTAAAATTAAAAGTCAAAAATTCTGAAGAAGATAAATATATATTAAAAATTAAAGTAACTATTTTTTGTGATTTTCATATTGGTTGTGACCAAAAAACATCATTACAAACAAATAAAATGTATCAAACACCATGAGTGTTGAGTTATTAGGCAAAATCTGCTGTGTAAAGTTTTTTTTCACTGCGAGAGGGGGGGGGGTGGTGGGTATGAATAACCATTAAAGGGACACACATTTTTAAAATTTAAAGGTTGGATTTCCAATTATCTTGCTTCGTAATTTGAACCCGCCCCGGCTGTGCAACGGTACGCGATTAGTCATTCAAAAATTAATGAAAAACGTGATCGAAGCCAGGATGAAAATATACTCATACCACGGATTCCTATTATACCTACAGATGTGCCAATTCAATTCAAACGTATTCAGTTTCCGATTAGATTGGCATTTGCAATGACTATCAACAAATCCCAAGGTCAAACGATGTCTGTTTGTGGCTTAGATTTGAGAACACCATGTTTTTCACACGGACAAATTATACGTGGCATGCTCTCGAGTGGGTAAACCATCCAGTTTGTTTGTGTTAGCTAAAGATGGACTAACAAAAAATATTGTTCACGCTATAGCATCAAGAGATTGATATTGTTTAATAGTGTTACTGTCGTAATTGTTTAATTAATGATACATAATTTTAAGGAATAAATTATAAAAACTTAAAAAAATGTTTGCCTTTTGTTATTTTTATATTCCCTCATCGTTCACAGCGCTCCATGCTTTTTTCACGCATATACCACATTCTTACATACATACAATATACACATTCTACCATACATACATACATATTTACAATAAGTAAGCTATTTTTTGCCTACACTAGAAATTACTAGGAAATTATTTATATGGCAAAACAACGTTTGCCGGGTCAGCTAGTCTAATATATAAAATTCTCGTGTCACAGTTTTCGTTGCCATACTCCTCCGAAACGGCTTGACCGATTTTGATGAAATTTTTTGTGCTTATCCAGTATCTATGAGAATCGGCCAACATCTATTTTTCATCACCTAAATGTTAGGGGTAGTCCACTCCTAAATTTTTTTTGTTCGCACATAACATCTGATCTACTGAACTAAAACAATATGTGTTATCGTAAATCCTTACTTCAATGCGCGACGCGATGGTCAAGTGGTTAGGCGCGTCAGGTTGAAGTTCCTGATGGAATGAGCTCGAATCCAGGTCCGCAAGGGTTTTTTCGAACAGCTGCATGGTTTTTTTTTTTTTTTTTTTTTTTGAATGATTTTAATGATTGTAATGTCCTTATGCAGGTACATCCCCTCATGGGGATCTACCCCATACTTTTTTATAGTACAAAATGACAGTTTTGGTCGGATCTTTGTTAAAATTGGCAATGGGGTCCTTCGATGCTGTAAAATTTTCTTATGGACGTTTGCGCCATTTTTGGGGGCTTTGAATCGATTGCGGCAATAAATGGTTTTTGATTTGCGGCACTTATATTATTTTTTCAAAAATTATATACACTATCAATTATATTATGTTAATTTTTGTACCTTTATAAAATTCTGTATTTTATACCTTGCATTTACGTCAAATTCAAGGTAAAATTAAAAGTCAAAAATTCTGAAGAAGATAAATATATATTAAAAATTAAAGTAACTATTTTTTGTGATTTTCATATTGGTTGTGACCAAAAAACATCATTACAAACAAATAAAATGTATCAAACACCATGAGTGTTGAGTTATTAGGCAAAATCTGCTGTGTAAAGTTTTTTTTCACTGCGAGAGGGGGGGGGGTGGTGGGTATGAATAACCATTAAAGGGACACACATTTTTAAAATTTAAAGGTTGGATTTCCAATTATCTTGCTTCGTAATTTGAACCCGCCCCGGCTGTGCAACGGTACGCGATTAGTCATTCAAAAATTAATGAAAAACGTGATCGAAGCCAGGATGAAAATATACTCATACCACGGATTCCTATTATACCTACAGATGTGCCAATTCAATTCAAACGTATTCAGTTTCCGATTAGATTGGCATTTGCAATGACTATCAACAAATCCCAAGGTCAAACGATGTCTGTTTGTGGCTTAGATTTGAGAACACCATGTTTTTCACACGGACAAATTATACGTGGCATGCTCTCGAGTGGGTAAACCATCCAGTTTGTTTGTGTTAGCTAAAGATGGACTAACAAAAAATATTGTTCACGCTATAGCATCAAGAGATTGATATTGTTTAATAGTGTTACTGTCGTAATTGTTTAATTAATGATACATAATTTTAAGGAATAAATTATAAAAACTTAAAAAAATGTTTGCCTTTTGTTATTTTTATATTCCCTCATCGTTCACAGCGCTCCATGCTTTTTTCACGCATATACCACATTCTTACATACATACAATATACACATTCTACCATACATACATACATACTTACAATAAGTAAGCTATTTTTTGTCTACACTAGAAATTACTAGGAAATTATTTATATGGCAAAACAACGTTTGCCGGGTCAGCTAGTCTAATATATAAAATTCTCGTGTCACAGTTTTCGTTGCCATACTCCTCCGAAACGGCTTGACCGATTTTGATGAAATTTTTTGTGCTTATCCAGTATCTATGAGAATCGGCCAACATCTATTTTTCATCCCCCTAAATGTTAGGGGTAGTCCACTCCTAAATTTTTTTTGTTCGCACATAACATCTGATCTACTGAACTAAAACAATATGTGTTATCGTAAATCCTTACTTCAATGAGCGACCCGATGGTCAAGTGGTTAGGCGCGTCAGGTTGAAGTTCCTGATGGAATGAGATCGAATCCAGGTCCGCAAGGGTTTTTTCGAACAGCTGCATGTTTTTTTTTTTTTTTTTGAATGATTTTAATGATTGTAATGTCCTTATGCAGGTACATCCCCTCATGGGGATCTACCCCATATTTTTTTATAGTACAAAATGACAGTTTTGGTCGGATCTTTGTTAAAATTGGCAATGGGGTCCTTCGATGCTGTAGAATTTTCTTATGGACGTTTGTGCCATTTTTGGGGGCTTTGAATCGATTGTGGCAATAAATGGTTTTTGATTTGCGGCACTTATATTATTTTTTCAAAAATTATATACACTATCAATTATATTATGTTAATTTTTGTACCTTTATAAAATTCTGTATTTTATATCTTGCATTTACGTCAAATTCAAGGTAAAATTAAAAGTCAAAAATTCTGAAGAAGATAAATATATGTTAAAAATTAAAGTAACTATTTTTGTGATTTTCATATTGGTTGTGACCAAAAAACATCATTACAAACAAATAAAATGTATCAAACACCATGAGTGTTGAGTTATTAGGCAAAATCTGCTGTATAAAGTTTTTTTTCACTGCTAGAGGGGGGGGGGGTATGAACGACCATTAAAGTGACACAAATTTTTAAAAAATAAAGGTGGGATCTCCAATTATCTTGCTTCGTAATTTGAACTGTGCAACGGTACGCGATTAGTCATTCAAAAATTAATGAAAAACGTGATCGAAGCCAGGGTTTTAACTGGCAAGTTCAGAGGTGAAAATATACTCATACCACGGATTCCTATTATACCTACAGATGTGCCAATTCAATTCAAACGTATTCAGTTTCCGATTAGATTGGCATTTGCAATGACTATCAACAAATCCCAAGGTCAAACGATGTCTGTTTGTGGCTTAGATTTGAGAACACCATGTTTTTCACACGGACAATTATACGTGGCATGCTCTCGAGTGGGTAAACCATCCAGTTTGTTTGTGTTAGCTAAAGATGGACTAACAAAAAATATTGTTCACGCTATAGCATTAAGAGATTGATATTGTTTAATAGTGTTACTGTCGTAATTGTTTAATTAATGATATATAATTTTAAGGAATAAATTATAATAACTTAAAAATAATGTTTGCCTTTTGTTATTTTTATATTCCCGCATCGTTCACAGCGCTCCATGCTTATTTCACGCATATACCACATTCTTACATACATACAATATACACATTCTACCATACATACATACATACTTACAATAAGTAAGCTATTTTTTGTCAACACTAGAAATTACTAGGAAATTATTTATATGGAAAACAAAGTTTGCCGGGTCAACTAGTATTTTATAAAAGACAAAATAAATTTGCGGTTGATTTTCAAAGTTTGTCACTGCTACCTCTATTGAACGGTTTTTAAACGATTTTACGTCAGCCGAGGATTAAAACTAATTGTTAAAATGAAAGGTACACTTTGTTTGCCAGTTTTTGAAATTTGAATAATAAAAATATCAATAAATTATTCACCAAGTAGTACTAATGTCTACTATGAACTTTTAGATTGTTTTTTTTTTTCTATATTGAAGGAAACACTCTGCTTGATTGATTGGAGTGTTATTAATCTCCTATTTACTCACACTTTCAATGCTTTTTAAACATAATGCGGCTTTGTGATGGCATGATTTTGTCATTATTCGTTCAAGCTATTATTCCTGCTTATAACTTTGAAGTTATACAAAATTCCTAAATCGATGTTCCTCTTTTAACCATACAATGATTACATTTTTTACAGCGCTGTAATAATGAATAAATATTCCTTATAAATTAATTTTCATCATTACAAAAATACTGTCAATCTGTTTTTAAAAAACTGTTCAGAATAACGATTATTTTATCAGTGCTGATACTTTTTAAAGGAAAAGAGATTAATTTTTGTTGACTTGCAAGCAAGAAAAATTCCTCCTGCCATTTCTTAACGAGAAATTCTTTTTTTTAATACGCTTTTATTAGTTTCACATGTGAGTTTGCTTGTTTGTTTGTTTGTTTGTATGTATGTAACTCTGAATAAAAGATAAAATTCACGTTCTTTACAAATATAAAAGTAATATATATTAAATACTATAAAGGTAAAACTATATATTACATGTTGATTGATGTATTCTAAGTGTTTCGGTTATTTGTAGGTAACTCTGAATACAAGATTAAATTCACGTTCTTTGCAGATATAAAAGTATTATATTTTGTGCTATTATTGATACTAAAGGCAAAACTATATTACATGTTGATGTATTATAAGTTTATGTAAACTTAGCGGATATTCAACAGTTTTGAACATCAGAGGGAAATGATAATATTTTAGTTTTTTTAAACTATATTTTAAAATTATTTTAAAAATATTTGTTATTTTTTAATTTCAAACTTTTACCGTTATTCGTTTAGAGTTGTCAGAAACGTTGTCGTAAAACCGACTCAAAAATCAAGCGTCTAAATTATTAATAGACCAATTGAATTATTTCGCATTCGAAGGTGAAAATTTATCAGCGCATCAAGAAAATGGACAAAAGGAGTATCTTTCATTCTGTGCAACTGTTGCTTCTGCTTAACGGGATAGACACCTATCGTTATTGCATCTCATCAAAGCGAAAAGTTAAAAACGTTTTGCTGTTTATTTGGTGGGTTATTTTAATTCTATCTTTCATCACTTGTGTATGTTCGGCTACTAACTTGAAGTACGAAGCTACCCAGACCCAAGTGGTTCTTGTGTTTTCGATGGCTTTGGGTATTTTCTTCAGGTTGGCTCTGATTATAAAAAGTAAAGAATTTAGGATTTTGCTGGAGAAATTACCAAAGTTGCGACACGACGGCAAATCATCAACTGAAGTGCTCAGTTTTTAGAAAACGTATGAATTTATTCTACATATTTTCAGTTGCTTTTACTTTGACTAATACCGGCATCAATTTTTTGCTTTCCAAAAGGGATTCTTTAGTGGATATTTCTACGAAGCATTGGCCTTTTTGGAAAGAACTTCTTAAATTGGAAACTGACACAACTAAAAATACGCTTTATTATTTAGGCATGGCCAACATGTTACTCTACTATGTATCAGTAGTCGCTTCCTTCCACATGTTTGTTATATTCTCTGCATTCCTTGCGTGGTATTCAAAAGAATTGCTGAAAGAATTTGTTAGTCAGTTGGCTTAGGTCAAACTCATCTCAACTTTTTAGAATACCTGAAACAGTACGAAAAAATTTCCAGCGTGATATTTGCAAACGACAAATCTTTAAACTCTCTCGTCTTGCTTTCTGCGATCTTTGTGTCTACTGGCCTATACTTCGTCGCCTTCGATATTTTTAATCTGCACCAGACGGCTTCTGTGCAAAATCTCACTGCAATATTTTCATCAATGTATATGATTTTGGTGCTCTTTGTGATGATGTACTTTGCTGCTCAAATACCAGAAGCAAACATGGAAGCCTACAACATTATTACAGCAAAAGACAAACAATATATCTACTTTTCGGATCACTTATATTAATCTAAACAGGTGTCATTTGTAGACGACACTTAAGAAAGGGTTTACTGCCTTTTTTATCTTTCAATTTAATTTTATTTATCTATTTTTGAGTTTTATCCTTTGTGTGCCATAAATCAATGCTGCATAAAGAGATAAACAATCTGCCTACTTTTTAATTCACTTATATATTAATGATTATTATTGTGTGCAATATGGTAAATATAAAAAAGCACAAAAGTCAAACTTCGATTCAAACCAATCCCCGATTCTGAATAGGAAAAAAAATCAAGCACAAATATATTCTACTGTCACAACTTCTGAAATTTTTCATGTTCAAGCCAGAATTTGAAATGAAAAGCATTTAACAGATTTTTAAAGATTTCTTATATGTTATTGAAAACAATGGTTTTGAATAGTCTTGAAAAATTTTTGAGTCAAGGATTACTTACCATAAGCAGAGCTACAAAATAACCCAGGTTTAATATCCTTCATCAAAAATTCAAACGTTTGAGGCTTGCAGACACTCCCAATGGGATACATTGCTTTCAAACTCTTTAGACTGTGTTTTTCAGCTGCAAAAGTTTAAATAAATATTTTTACCGAAAGGCGTTTCAATAAAGCCTAAAGCACAGAAATAAATTTACAGACCCTGAGAAAAACAAATACTGTACATTGCTTTGTAGTACGTATGTGAAATTCGAATAAAAAATCAGTTGTGTGTGTCACAGTGTCACATTAGACGATAACTTAGTTTCGCAACTCCAGAGCTCTAATACGCTACTTTGCGGTGATTTACAAAGCTACCGTAAGCGAGATTCGAGTAAAAAGGTAGTTGTGTATGTCACAGTGTCACATTAGAGATTTCCAGCTCCAGAGCTCTAATACGCTACTTTGCGGTGATTTAAAAAACTTCCATTAGCGGGATTCGAGTAAAAAGGCAGTTGTGTATGTCACAGTGTCACATTAGAGATTTCCAGCTCCAGAGCTCTAATACGCTACTTTGCGGTGATTTACAAAACTTCCATTAGCGGGATTCGAGTAAAAAGGCAGATGTGTATGTCACAGTGTCACATTAGAGATTTCCAGCTCCAGAGCTCTAATACGCTACTTTGCGGTGATTTACAAAACTTCCATTAGCGGGATTCGAGTAAAAAGGCAGATGTGTATGTCACAGTGTCACATTAGAGATTTCCAGCTCCAGAGCTCTAATACGCTACTTTGCGGTGATTTACAAAACTACCGTAAGTGGGATTCGAATCAAATGTAAGTTGTCTCTGGTTCAGTATCACATTAGAGATTTCCAGCTCCAGAGCTCTAATGCGCTACCTTGCGGTGATTTACGAAACTACCGAAAAGGGTAAAACACTGCGTTTTACGTGTACCATTTGAGAAAAAACACAAGCATCATAGGCACTTTGTGATGTGTAACTTTTTTTATTTACGTGATTCATTATTCGAATCATCATCCGCAATGTGATGAATATATGCAGAAAAACTGTGGTTAAATATTTTTATTTACCTTTCTCTGAGGGAATTTGAATATATATGCGTTATTTACCTAAAGCTCAAAAGATAGGTTTAACAACATTAGCTGAAGTCTTAGGTTTTTTCAGCTTC